>PVJS01055502.1:0-12631 GCA_004027185.1 Glis glis
TGCGGCCGGCGCGGGCGGGAGGACGCGGCGCGGTGCTCGGCTCCGGGGAGGCCCGCACGGCCAGGCACTGCGGCGGAGGCGGCGGCGCCCGAAGGAGAGCGGCCTGGCCACGCGGCTCGGCCCCGTGCGCTCTCGGCCAGTCCTGCCGGCGACCCGGCAGTGCGCGCCCGAGCGTCCTCGCCAGCGTGGGTGCAGCCTCGCGTGGGGAAGGGACGCAGGGCGGGGATTCGGGGACCCGGGTTCTGAAACGAGGTTTGCAATGATGACACATTGTGGGTCCATAGACAAACGACTGTAGAGTTCTAACGCGAGTCTTCGCTATAAAACGAGGGGGGTGCGAGTGAGCATTCTTCAAAACTACATAAACTTTTCGTAAATCGTCAGCTTTCATTTAGTTTATCTAAATCACCAACCAGCAGGAGGAGCCCTCTTTTGGAGCCTCTCAAACAGAAGCCTTGTTTTTGGAAAACAACATGCTTTAAAGAGATGATGATTAGAAACCTCCTGCCCAAAAGTCCAGGAAAAAAAAATCAGTATTAAGTGTTGGAGTGTTTGAATATATTAAAGCTAGTGTTCCCGGATTAATGGCGTGGCGCTTCTTAGCCACCTCTTGTGGTTCCTTAACATGAACAGCACCTGCTTAGGTGGAAAAATTAAATATCTATACATTTCTCAGGCTTTGTTGTGGCTGAATACATAAGACTAACATGGTGTTAGATCCTTTTAGAAGTTAGGAGAATGCCAGCCGATGAGGCACACCTGTAATCCCAGTACTTGGGAGACTGAAACGGGAAGATTGCATGGGCAAGGCCAACCTCAGCAATTTAGTGAGACCCTGTTTCAAAATTTTTTTAATTTTTAAAAAGGGCTGGTACACTCCTGTAATCCCAGTACTTGAGAGGCTGAGACAGAAGGATTGCAGGTTCAAGGCCTGTCACAGCAATTTAGGGAGACTTTCAGCAGCTTAGCAAGACTGTATCTTTTCTTTTTACCCAAGGGCATTCTACCTCCGAGCTACACCCCCCGCCTTATTTTATTTTGAAACAGGGTCTTGCTAGGTTGATGAGAGTCTCACTACTTGCTGAGCCTGCCCTCAAACCTGCAATCCTCCTGTCTCAGCCTCCCAAGTACTGGAATTACAAGCATGTACCACCATGCCCAGCTAAGACCCTGTTTCAAAATTTAAAAAAGGACACACAAAAAAAGACTGGGGGTGTAGCTTGGAGGTAGAATGCCCCTAGGTTCAATCCCCAGTACCAAAAAATAAAAAGAGAGAGAGAGAGAGAGAGTTGGGAGGAAAAGAAATTTGTAAAATTGCAAACTATAATTACATAGTGCACATATTCTGTGACATTTTCTGTTATTCTTGGGGAGGGCTCTTAATCCAAATAAAAGTCTATTTCGTGAACATTTCAGTTTGTTAAACATAACAATATGCTTACTATGTGATGGTTACTGTGCTGATAGCTACAAGTACAAAAATAATAGGAAATGATACTCATACACCCCCACCCCATACTAGTGCAGAAGATACACAATAGACAACCACAACAAGTATGGTAGATACCATTCTGAAAAAATGAACAAAGAACTGGGGTCCACAGAAACAGAACAGTTCACTATGCCTAGGGAAGGCCTCAAAGAAGAGATAATATTTGAGTTGGACCCTGAAGGATAGGCAGAGCCTTGTCAGTGTAGACAGGGAAAGAGTATTATAAGAAAGAATGGGTGGGTACAAATAGAAGCATGGTCTTGGAAGTATAAACCTTATTGGCTAGAAGTCAGAGTGTGCAGTAGGGAAAGGTTGGAGGTACACATAGAAAGGTGGGTTCGCTTCAGCCAAGGATTTTAGGCTTCAGTTTCTAGGCAGTTGGATGACATGGAAGGCTTTTAAGCAGGGAAGTTATATGATCATATTGGTATTCTCAGTAGCTAATTTAGTTAGCTCTATGGCAAATTTATTAGAAAGCTCTACCTGGTAGTCTGTTAGTTTGTCCTTTGGGTTTCTGTTTATTTTTGACACTGTAGAATTCTATCACTCAGCAAGCTATTCTTCAGTTTCTGTCTCATGTATCTATCTAATTATTTGCCAAGTGTTGGAAATGCTTTGCATACAACTCTTCTTTAACCATTCCTTCCATAACTGCCTAATGCCCTTTCCTCTACTTAGAAACCTCTCAGGGTTCTCCACTGTCCACAGAATAAACCCCATACCTATCAGATCTGCATTTAAGGTTCTCTGTTATCTGGTTCCTCCTAAGTTACCCAACTGTATTTCTCTCACTATTTCTCAATACCTCTTCTTCCCCAGCTAGGCCAGTCTTCTCACATGCCCTAATCTTTCTTATTCCTGGTCTTTGACCATGGCCTGTCCTCTCTTTCCCCATTTAGTTCTCCAAATCCTACTCCTTCCTTTTAGAACTTGCTTACTCTAAGTGGCCCTGGTCACTCCAGGCCCCACTGATCTCTAGGTTCTTGAAGACCTTATTTTCAAATTCGTGAACACTCGGTGCCATCTCATTTATACTGTCAGCTGTTTTATGTCTCTTCTCCCCCAAATAGATTTTAAGCAGATATAATTATAGTTATAACACTAAAACTTTTATATTTATTTTAGACAAATGAAAACAAGACCTGGAGAAGTCCTTATTGATTGCTTAGATTCAATTGAAGATACCAAAGGAAATAATGGGGATAGAGGTGAGTATATTTGCTAATAAATTTAATATTTCTGGTTTAATTTTAAAATATTGATTCATATTAGCTGGAGAATATATGAAACATGTAAATTGAATTGTAAATGTAATTGTGAGAATAGAAGAGCGAAATCCACAGGGTTCTCAGCAACTTAGTGAGGCTCTCAGCAACTTAGCAAGACCTTGTTTCTAAATTAAAAATAAAATAGGCCTGGGGGTATAGCCTCGAGGTAGAAGGCCCCTGGGTTCCATCCTCAGTACAACAACAACAACAACAACAACAACAAAAAATCCACAGGCTTTTCTTGGCTTAAATAGAAGAAAGGGTAGTTACTAAACCTGTAGCCAGGGAACACAGGTTCTCCCTCAACTTCAGTCTATCAGTAAGTCCTGGTTCTGACATCAGCTTTATCCAGTGTAACTGTTAAAACTCCAGGAGCCCTATTTTAATGGTCATGGAACCTTGGATCTGTCTCCCCAAATAAAAATATGAGGTAGTGAACATAAGTAAGTCATTTCTGTGGTACCCGGAGCCATGCTTCCTTTCAAGAAATTCAGGAGTAACACACAATCACCTAAGATTGACACCTAGAGGTGGACATGTGGAGAGAAGATTTAGTATTGTATTGTGAAGTCTAGTTGTAGGTCAAATACTGGAAAATCCTGTGAGACTTCTGTCACTGAGAAACAACTATGGCTGGTCTCTAGAGGCCCTCCTGACCCAGTTTCCCTAAGGCTAGAACTTAAGTCCAGGCTGCATAGAGCAGCTGTCCATGGAGCCAGTAATCAGCAGTCAACAGAAAGCATCATTAACGTTTTTCAAGGGGAAGAAAATGAGGAGGAGTGGAAGTTTTGTATGTTCTGAAAGTATTTTTAGAGGAAAAACAGCACAGGAAGAAGGGACACTAGCCTTTTACTGAAAAGAGGAAGTGGGGAAGAGGAGCACACCTTGTGCAGATAAAAGATCAGTGTGTCCTGGGAAGGAACAGGGACCTTGTGGCAGAACATACTGCTGCAGCCTTTTAGTGGCTGTTTCCTATCAGAGCTTCTTTTTCTCTCTCTCTCTCTCTCTTTCTCTCTCTCTCTCGTGTCTTTCTTTTTTGTGTTATGATCAATTTAACCCAGGGGTACTCTACCAATGAGCTACATCCCCATCCCTTTTTATTTTGAGATAGTATCTTGCTAAGTTGTCCAGGCTGGCCTTGAACTTTCAATCCTCCTGCCTCAGCCTCCTGAATCACTGGAATTATTGGCATGTGCCACTGCTCTTCAAGCCATTCTTTTGGTCTTCTGTGGGGTAGTATGTGAACAGCAGGTCCTACTAAGCCCCTCTCTGTGAGGGGACCTGTCATCACCACCAGCTACAGGCAGAGCCTATCAACAGCTAGGGCCCATCTTCAAAGGAATGCTCAGATCACATTTATGAAATGTTTCTGGTGCAGTTAGACCCAAGTGAGGGTGAAGTATGAAGATTTAGCAGCACACAAAAATCATGGCTTGTGCCTTTAAGGGAACAATAATAATCCCACTGTCATGATGACTGTAACTCACTGAAATCTGAATTTACTTAAGAAGCCAATAGGAAGTTTGATGGTTCTTATACAAATTGTCAAAAACTAATATGTGACAGTCCATCCTCCTGTGCAAACAAAGACTATGAAGCTGGGCGTGGTGGCGCACGCTTGTAATCCCAGTACTTGGGAGGCTGAGACAGGAGAATTGTAGATTTGCGGCCAGCCTCAGCAACTTAGGCCCTCCACAACTTAGACCCTGTTTCAAAATAAAGAATAAAATAGGGCTGGGGGTGTACCATGGAGATAGAATGCCCCTGGGTTCAATCTCTAGTACCACAAAAAAAATAATAATTATTATTATTTTAAAAGGTAGTTAGCAGCTGGGTGTGGTGGCACACACTTGTAATCCCAGTACTTGGGAGGCTGAGACAGGAGGATCGCAGGTTCAAAGTCAGCCTCCACAACTTAGTGAGGCTCGCAGCAACTCAGCGAGACCCTGTTTCCAAATAAAAAATAAAATAGGCTAGGCGTGGTGGCACACACTTGTAATACCAGTATTTGGGAGGCTGAGACAGGAGGATCACAGGTTCGCAGCCAGCCTCAGCTACTTAGTGAGGCCCTCCGAAACTTAGTGAGACCCTGTTTCAAAATAAACAATAAAAAATAGGGCTGGGGATGTAGCTTGGAGGTAGAATGCCCCTGGGTTCAATCCCTAGTACTGCAAAAAATAAAATAAAATAAAATAGGGCTGGCGGTATAGCCTGGAGGTAGAAGGTCCCTGGGTTCCACCCCCAGTACCACAAAACAAAAACAACACAAAGACTATAGGTCCAAAACAGAGCATGTTTTGATTCAGCAAGTACTTATTGAGTGAAAAAAACCTGTATTAGTACTTTGGAGCAGGGAGGGCAAAAAGTACCCCTGGCCAGAAATTTCCATCACAGTGCCAGAAATCCACTTTTCATATAAACAAATCTGTGTGTATATACAGAGACCTGAGAAACCAATGTTGAATGAAATTTGACAGAGATATGCAGAGTTTCTGGTTAATACAGAGGTAGAAAAGGGAAGGGGAATTGAGCCATCCAACTGTCTACCACCCCTCCTTTCCAGCAGTTTGAAAATGACCGCGTTAAGGTATTGCCAAGTTCAGGATCCTCTATTTTAAAATGATAAGTACCCCAGAAGATTAGCATACTTACTCCATTTTCAACTCTAAGTACCCTGCCATGAAGTGATCAGGCTAGCTTTGTGCAGGTAAGCTATGTGAGAAGGAAACACGGCAGCAGTACTTCAGCTGGGAGACCAGGAGAAACAGGGACAGCAGGTGTTTTGGAGGACAGAGAGAAAGTCCATGCCTGGAACACTGTACAAAGGAGTCCCTCAGGAAAAAAGAGGCAGCATAAGAATTCTAGAGGTTTGTAAGAGATATACCAAGACCAGATAAAAAGGTAAACAGATGAGCTGGACATGGTGGCGCACGCTTTTAATCTCAGTACTTGGGAGGCTGAGACAGGAGGATCCGGGTTCGCCTCCAGTCTCAGCTACTTAGTGAAGCCCTCCGCAACTTAGTGAGACCCTGTTTCAAAATAAAGAATAAAAAAAAAAGAATAAAAAAAGCCCGGAGGCAGAATGCCGCTGGGTTCAATCCCCAGTACCACAAAAAAAAAAAAAAAAAAGATAAACAGAGTTGGTTGGCAGTTCTAAGGCAAACTCTTCTCACTCCATTATTTTTTTCTCTAGTAGAAAAATATAAAATGATCAATGAATGTCCTGGGCTGATAGCCCAGTTTGTAGAGACAAAATGTTGCCCAAGTGAAATGGTATGCAGAAAACATAAACCAATGTATCCAATTTTTTTTTTGGTGGTACTGGGGATGGAACCCAGGCGCATTTTACCTCCAAGCTACATCCCAGCCCTATTTTTTATTCTTTATTTTGAAACAGGGCCTCACTAAGTTGTGGAGGACCTAACTAAGGAGCTGAGGCTGGCTGCCAACCTGCAATCCTCCTGTCTCAGCCTCCCAAGTACTGGGATTACAAGCCTGCGCCACCATGCCGGGCTCAATGTATCAATTTTTAAAATCATAAAAATGGGTTTGTAAAGAATTAAAATACTAACCCATAGCTGGGCATGGTGGCACACGCTTGTAATCCCAGTACTTCCAAGGCTAAGACAGGAGGATTGCCAGTTTGCAGCCAGCCTCAGCAACTTAGTGAGGCTGTCAGCAACTTAGTGAGACCCTGTTTCCAAATAATAAAATAAAACGGGTTGGGGATGTAGCTAGGAGGTAGAATGCCCCTGGGTTCAATCCCCAGTACCACACAAAATAAAAAAATACTAACTCATTAAGTCCCGAGTTTTTAATTCTGTGAATATTTCAGCAAAATTGACATAGGTGCATTAAAATAGGTTAGAAATCATAATATAGAGCTTATCTGTATTATTAATATTATAGTGCAATGTATTCTTGATATTATATACTTCACATTATATATTATATGCTATATTTGTGGTACTAGGGATTGAACCCAGGGGCATGCTACCTCCGAGCTATATCCCCAGCCCTATTTTCCTTTTTATTTTGAAATAGGGTCTCACTAGGTTGCTGAGAGTCTCACTACTTGCTGAGGCTGTCCTCAAACCTGCGATCCTCCTGTCTCAGCCTCCCAAGTACTGGGATTATAGGCATGTGCCACCACTCCCGTCTTATATTTAAGTTATTATAGGTATTCCACATCTGGGACAATGGGACAAAATCAGTTCAGCTGGGCATGATGGTACATACCTATAGTCTCAGCTACTTGGGAGGCTGAGGTGGGAGGATGAGTTGAGCCCACAAGTTCAAGACCAGTCTGGGCAAGAAAAAAAATTAATTTTTTTTTCAGTACTGGGGATTGAACCCAGGGGCATTCTACCTCCGAGCTATACCCCCAGCCCTATTTTTTATTCTTTATTTTGAAACAGGGTCTCACTAAGTTGTGGAGGGCCTCACTAAGTAGCTGAGGCTAGCCGTGAACCTGTATCCTCTGTTCTCAGCCGCCCAAGTACTGGGATTACAAGCTTGTACCACCACGCCCGGCAAATTAAAATATATTTAAAAACTAATAGTTACTAACAATTTGAATGTTTACTATTTGCCATTTTGGAGTTTTTATATAATATGCTTAATCTCTTTTAATAGCAAAAATAAAAAATATAAAGTAAAGCTGGGCATGGTGGCACACACTTGTAGTCCCAGTACTTGGGAGGCTGAGACAAGAGGATCACAGGTTCGAATCCAGCCTCAGCAACTTAGTGAGGCTGTCAGTAACTTAGTGAGACCCTGTTTCCAAATAATAAATTAATAAGGGCTGGGGGAGCCGGGCATAGTGGCGCATGCTTGTAATCCCAGGACTTGGGAGGCTGGGACAGGAGGATGGCAGGTTTGAGGACAACCTTAGCAAGTAGTGAGACTCTCAGCAACCTAGTGAGTTATATATATATAAAGTAGATGCTATTATGTTTTTTTTCCAGATGAGGTAACTGAGGAACAGAAAAGTTAGTTAAGTATTCCAAGATCACATAGCTAAGTGATAAACAAAACTGCCTACATTGCTTTTTAAATTGCTAGCATTACATTATTCTCTTCTCAAAATTTTTCAGTCCTCTCTATTCCAATCCTAAACTCCACTGCCTCCATTGCTAATAGATCTAACTGAATTTCTTGGTCTAGCATCGAAGAACTTCTAGTTTACCACAAACAACCTTCCTTGCCTGTGCCACTGTCTTACATTTGTCTTTCCAGCACCCTTCTCTACCCTTTTCCCCTTGCTCTGGGAAGATAGGACTTATATAGCTTACATCAAAGGCTCCTTGTGCACTCTGGCTTCTGTTTGGAAGGGCCATGGCAGAAGATCAAAGGGAGGCCTGAGTATTTATTCCCTGGGTTCTTTCCCACTGAGAGTCTGGCTGTGTCTGTCCTCGCAAAGCAATCAGCTCCATAGGACTCTTGTTCATTCCAGATTGTGTTAACTGATCCCTCCTCTTGTGCCTTTGGGTCTGGGTGGGCAACAGGTCTCCTGGCTCCCCACCCTTAACCTTTGTGACTAAGTCCTTTGGTAAACAAACCTCTGTTATCCCAATTTGAGTTGTTTTCTCTTGAACCCATTGCTAATAAATCCATGACCTAGTGGTCTTTGCTTTTGTGAATATCTTATACTCCATCCATGCTTCGTTGCTTATTATTTGGTAAACATAGACTATAATTTTCCACAATTTCCCTTGAGAGTTCCTTCATTTTATTTTTTTTAGAACCTCCTTTTCTATCCCATCTCACTCCTGTAGGCCTAGTTTTTCTGATTTTAAACATACTAGGGGTTTTCAGGAGGAAAAGTATAATCTGGGTATAGATTACTCATCAAAAGAATGTTATCATAATTTCTTTTATTTTTTTACTTATTTATTTATTTTGTGGTACTAGGGATTGAACTGAGGCATTCTACCTCTGAGCTATACCCAGCCCATATATATATATAAATAAATAAATTAAAAATATATATTTATATATATTATATATATATTTATATATAAAATATATATATATTTTTTTTTTTTGCGGACTGGGGATTGAACCTAGCGACATTCTACCTCTGAGCTATACCTCAGTCCTATTTTTTTATTCTTTATTTTGAAACAGGGTCTCACTAAGTTGCAGAGGGTCTCACTAAGTAGCTGAGGCTGGCCACAAACTTGCGATCCTCCTGTCTCGGCCTCTCAAGTACTGGGATTACAAGCATGCGCCACCATGCCTGGTTTATATTTTTGTTTTGAAACAGGTTGCTGAGAATCTCGCTATGTTGCCGAGGCTGTCCTTGAACCTGCAATCCTCCTGTCTCAGCCTCCCAAGTACTGGGAATTACAGGCATTGTGCTACCATACCTAGCTGTGGTTATAATTTTTTGAGGAAATTTTATATTTAACAAAGCTAAGTGGGTTTAGAATTTCAGGATATCTCAAAGCTATCCTAATATGTTAATTATACTGTACATTTCTAAGACACATAGTGAAAAAATTTGAAAATAATTTTCACAAATTTGAAAAAAATTTCCCCCCTTGCAACATCTATAGGGATTACCATTCTACCGGACACCATTTTGAGAAAGGAAGTGTTTCTAACTTTGTATTTCAGTATAAGAATATCAGACTGATACTAAAATTGAAAAGTACAAAACCTTAAATAGCTGGGCGCAATGGGGCACACCTATAATCCCAGTGCTTGGGAGGCTGAGACAGGAAGATCGCGGTTTGAGGCCAGTCTCAGCAACTTAGTGAAACCCTGTTATAAAACAAAACAAAAAACCTTAAATAGACTTCAGCCTATTCAGCTCGCACACAGACACACACACACAGACACACACAGACACACACACACACACACACCCACACACACACACACGGATATATAAATATATGGCCCATTTGTTTGTTTGTTTGTTTTTGCGGTACTGGGGATAGAACCCAGGGCATGCTACCTCTGAGCTACACCCCCAGCCCTAATTTATTATTATTATTCTTTATTTTGAAACAGGGTCTCACTAAGTTGCGGAGGGCCTCACTAAGTAGCTGAGGCTGGCCACAAACCTGCGATCTTCCTGTCTCAGACTCCCAAGCACTAGGCTTACAAGCATGCACCACCATGCCCGGCCTATTTGGCCCACTTAAATGAGCACTGTTAAGAGAGCATTCATTTGGCAGGGATTAGAGTGTACATGAGAATTCTTTGAAAAAATTATATTATCTCGTACGCATTTGTGTGTGTGTGTGTGTGTGTGTGTGTGTGTGTGTGTGTGTTTTACTGGGAATCAAACCTGGGGCCTTGTGCATGCTAGGCAAGAGCTCTACCACTGAACTACATCCCCAGCCCTATCTTGTACTCATTATTAGTTGTACACATATGTCATATGTCCTAATGGGACTCCAGAATACCTTCCCCCCCTCTCCCTGGGTACTGGGGATTGAACCCAGGGCTCTCTACTGCTGAGTATACTCCCAGCCCTTTTCTTTTTTATTTTAGACACGGTCTCAATAATTTATACAGGCTGACTTCAAACCTGCAATTCTCCTGTCTCAGCCTCCTGAGTTTCTGGGATTACAGACATGTGGCACCACACCTGGCTCAGAATACCTTCTAACAAGGCAAAAAAACCCTAGTACACAATTCTCTCTTCAGTCAGTTTGAGTCAGACCAAGCTATTGACAGTGAATACCTGTGTGCCTCTACAATGCTCAGATTTTGTTTCTGGGCAATTCTGAATTCTATATTATATGCTTTATTTTTATTTATTTTTTTGGCAGTACTGGGAATTGAACCCAGGAGCATTCTACCTCTGAGCTACACCCCCACCCCTATTTTTTTTAATTCTTAATTTGAAACAGGGTCTCACTAAGTTGTGGAGGGCCTCACTAAGTAGCTGAGGCTGGCCACGAACCTGTGATACTCCTGTCTCAGCCTCCCAAGTACTGGGATTACAAGCATGCACCACCACGCCCAGCTTTATATATTATATACTTTAAATAGAATAGATATGTATGAAAAACATCCATAGGTGTTGCTGCTGATACTGAGTAAGAAGTTCTATGCTTGCCTCATTCTGTACTGCAAAAATGGGTCCTACTTAAGCTAATCAATTTTTCTTTATTTGTTTGCTTTTAGGTAGACTCTTAGTAACAAATTTAAGAATTATCTGGCACTCTTTGGCATTACCCAGAGTCAATCTTTGTAAGTACCCTTGTAAGATAAAACTCTAAGGAAAAAACTTTTGTCAGGGAACTTGGATGGTAGCTTTGATACCAAACCAAACAAAAAGAGCTATACCATGACATATATGGAAATCTGAAATTGATAAAAACCACAGAAATCCTGGACTGACCACAAAGTACATCATAATGCAAAAAAGTGATCCATTCTTATTTTTCAGTCTGTCCGTTTTAGATATATATGAGATTAGAGATTTTACATTAGATGACTTTTGCCTTTGTTTTTTGCTTATCTCTGGCAACTTGCTACATAATCAATTTGAAGAAATCCCCAAAACAGGAAGATCTAAGCTCTAATAAAAGCATATTTTTCATTGTGTTAAATTTGTTTCATTTGTTTTTTAAAACGATTTCACATTATATAGCTGAACTTTTTCTTTTGATGTAGTAGTGCTAAAATTTTCAGCAAATAGTTTTGTATAGGTTTTAGAAAAGCACATGTTGAACCGGGTGTGGTGGCGCATGCTTGTAATCCTGGTACTTGGGAGGCTGAAACAGGAGAATTGCAGGTTCGCCGCCAGCCTCAGCTACTTAGTGAGGCCCTCTGCAACTTAGTGAGACCCTGTTTCAAAATAAAGAAAAAAAACAGGGCTGGGGTGTAGATTTGGAGGTAGATTGCTCCTGGGTTCAATCCCCAATACCAAAAAAAGAAAAGCAGATGTCCTTTTTCCCATGTTATATATGCTTTCGTTTATTCAAAGAGGCACATTGAGTCTCTAGTTTTTAGTTATTTAACTTAAACTTTTAATTATTTTAAAAATGTTTAAACAGTTGTATTTCTATTTATCTTTAATTTTTAGAACTGTTTGAAGTTATGTATATATATTGTTTTTTAAAAAGTATTTTTTTTCAGTTTACTATATCATACTCCTTAAATTCTTTGGTTTTGAATTTTAGCTATCGGTTACAACTGCATATTGAATATTACAAAAAGGACTGCTAACTCTGTAAGTCTAAAAATCATATTGAAATATATATATAATGAAGAAACATTAACTATATGAAGTTAATTTTTATTTTCACTTTAAATGAGAAATTGCTCTTAAAATGTGAACTTGTAAATAAATTTGTCCTTACAGAAATTGCGAGGCCAAACTGAAGCTCTTTATATACTAACAAAATGTAAGAGTACTCGCTTTGAATTTATATTTACAAATTTGGTTCCTGGAAGTCCTAGACTTTTTACTTCTGTGATTGCAGTTTACAGGTACAGTAATACTTTATGGATTATTGAACATTTAAAAGTAATACTAGGTTTAAAGCATAGAGTTGAGAAGTATGACACTATCTTCTTCCAAGCTTTATTGCAAATATCCTGAAGATACTTAGAAAAACACGTTTCATTATCATTTAATAAACACTTTGAAGGAATTTATAAAACTTGTAAGACTACTGAACTTACAAACATTTCTACTGAAGATTCTATTAAATTAGCTACCAAGGCAGATAAAGTGAAGTAGAGAATTTATTCAATGTTGATAAGTTGGATAATTCAATTAATGAATTAAAAAGGCATTTTTATACCAGAAATGTACATATTTGGGTGTTTTTCCTAAAGAGTATTTTGTTTTATTGTTTGCGAAATTTTCTTTTCACTACCTCAGCTCTTTTTTTTTTTTTTT
>PVJS01055504.1:0-12630 GCA_004027185.1 Glis glis
TGTTCTACCTCCACGCTACACCCCCAGCCCTATTTTTTTATACTTTATTTTGAAACCGGGTCTCAGGAAGTTGCGGAGGGCCTCACTAAGGAGAGAAAGAGAAAGAGAGAGAGAGAGAGAGAGAGAGAGGGAGAGAGCGCTGAGGCTGGCCGCGAACCCGGATCCTCCGGTCTCCGCCTCCCAAAGTACTGGGATTACAAGCGTGCACCACCACACCCGGCTTAAGCAAAACTTTTGACCCCTGCAAAAATTCTATCAAGCGCATACATGTATCTTTCATCTTCATGCAGTTTTTCCCACATCTTGAATTGCTCCTTTAGATGAGCAGAGCTTCCCTAAAAAGGAACACTGACTTGAAATGGGGCCTCATCATTGCCCTTCCCTTTTAACCACAAGAAAGGCAAGTAGGAATCTAGTTCTGCCCTTACTAATCTAGGATGTCTAATTAAGCCAGTATTACTATTTACTGTGATCTATAACTAATGTTTCAGTTGATGTCATTTTTTAATCTTTACAGAGGATCCTGTGCTCTTCAAAAATTATCTTGATTGAATTCCAGATTCCAGATCAATAGTTACTTCCTGAACCTTCCTACACTCTCACCTTGCTTTACAGATAAACATACCTGCCCAGACAGTATAAGGATGGAATTTCTCCTGAGAACTATTTTCCTCCCCTATCTGCAATCACTAGGCTGTCCAATCAATATGAAATGAAAAACTGCAGCGCACTGTATTGAGCCAAAATTCAACTGTGAGATGTTTGTTCATGGCAGTTCGTATATTATTTAATCGAGATCTTTATGACAACTTTTTCCATTGTGGTTTGCAATAAATGCAATCAATCGATAAATATACACAGATCAATCATCTAACTACTTTGAATTTTCTGGAAACTTGTGTGAAGTGCAAAGGAAAAAAAGAACTATAATCAATGAAATCGGTAATGCTGGAGGGAAGCCAGACTTAGTTGATTTAAATATGCAGGTGTGAAACAGGACTTCCTGTCTATTCCGTATTGTCCCTGTAGGCTTGCTGTATTAACAAGTCAAAAGTTCACCTGATATTTTTTAAAGAAGCTATCATTTCTCATATTAATATCTGCTACTTCATATTTACTAGCATTCATCTGTAGCAAAGATTACATCTACCTTCTATCATATATAAATCTCATACCAATAGCTCTTGGGAAAAGAACATTGAGAATGTGTTACTCTGGGTTTAACCACAAGCCTTTGAAAGGTCTTGATATGCAAGAAAGAGCTCAATGAACACAGAACCATTATCTAAAATTACAACATTTAGGATTTTGCATATGTTTATCCTACAGCACTTCAAATTACTCAGTGAGAGAGATTTAATCCCATTTTATCGATGAAAGACCAGTAAATTTATAAAATGTGGTTTAACATGCATATTATGATCTTAAATCATAAACCAAAGCATTTTATAAGAGGAAAAATATGAAACAAACAATTTAGAACTCATTTTTTGCAGATACCAAGAAGGACAATATAAATCTGAGCCCTACATTATCTTACTGATACAGAAGTCCAATATTCTGGAAAGAACATGGCATAGTGGAAAATATCTAAGATTTAGAATCAAAAGATCTTAGTTTTTATGTGGACCCCACAATTTAACTGTAGGACTTAAGTTAGAAGTTTATTTAACCTATTGAAAGATTCTTCATGGGGCGATACTTCTCTTCCTCACTGAGTTTTGTAATAACTAAACAATGTTTGTGAAAGCACTTGGTAAATCAAAAAGCAATTTATGGATCCTAATTATGAATCATGTTTCTTTTATTTTTTCCAAATATCATTAGCACTTCCATTTTAGAAATCAGTTTTTTCTATATCTTGAGTAGGTGGTTCACAAATATCTCATGATTTTTCTTTGTTCTCCAACTCCTGAGATGCAGCTGGATGAAAAGAGACTACAGTTTCATCTATGCGGTACATGTTTCTTATAGATTTGTAGGTTAAATTGTTGATTCTTTCTATAGATTTGTTTCCTCACCAAACATTTTCAGAGGCACTGGGCACAGAAATAATTAGGAAAAAAAGCTCCCCTTCAAGACTTCCTCCCATTTGATGAAGGAGTGACCTAGAGAATCATACATTTATCCAAAATCAGATAATTAGGGATATGCAAATAAGAACTATGGGTACATAGAAAAGAAAGCATCTAAACTGCATCAGGGCTCACAGAAGGCTTCACAAAGAGGAACCTCAAAGGGTGAGTCCCTAATGTCCCCACTCATGATGGCCTTGACATACTACTTCAGGATACTTAATGATAAGAAATAGCTATATGAGTTTATATAATCTCTTCCCTCTTTAAGGTCAAAGGCCTTTAAGCTTAAATCCCCTTGAGGACCACACTATCACCTACATCTAGGACTACCAGGAAAGAAGCGGTGTCTGCATCGAGCTAAACCTGAAGATGCGAAGCGGCACCTGCTACAGTTCAGGCTCTAGGACCAGACCTAGCCAGGCTTAACTCTAAGCTGCAGGCCGTACAACCTTGAAAACTCATGCTCCCTCTCCAAAGCTGCATTTCCTCATCAGAAAAATGAGAGTAATGGTGAGGGACTAGCAAGGTTTCTGGTATTTCAGAGATGGTGGCTAAATTTTTGTTATTCCACAAGCATTTATTATCAATTACTACACACTAGGTATTTTTTTTCCAAATGCTGGGGGTACAACAGTGAACAAAATGACAAAATGTTATGACCTCATAGAACTTACATTGTAGTTAGTGGAAAATAGATGGCAAACAGCTAAATAAGATCTGCACCTTGGAAGTAAAAAGCATCTTGTATTGTTTCAGAAGAAGCTCAGGAAAGTCAGTATCCACACCCACCCACTGGAACCTCATACACCAGCACAGTACATACAGAGTGCAAGACCATGAAACTGCTCACAATCAAAGTGTCAACAGTTCTCACAGAGTGTGAGACACGTATGTATGTATGTATGGGCATGTGTATGTATCAATATATCTATGCATCTATATAGAGAGATATATAGAGAGATTTATCCTGTGACTCTGAGAAAAAAATCATCCGTTTTTCATTAAGAAGGAATCTAGAAAGAGTACTGTATCCAAGTAGCCCCCTCCTTCCTCAGAACTTTAGTCACTGTGTACCTTTAAGAATGTAAGGACAGAGCCACCAATAAGTATGAATAAAGGAGAGAATGAGTGTCACATCACACACTCCACAGTTCACCTAACAAAGGGGTATGTTTAACTTCAATAACAATAGGTAAAAAAAGGTCCTCTTCCTTCTTTACACACACACACACACACACACACACACACACACACACACAAAGTGTTGCAATCTCCAGAGACCTGAAATATACTAATTTTTAAAATTTGATAATTATGTTTCCATAACAACCATAAATCAGCCTTTTGAAGGGCACACTGGAAGGATATTCTGCCTGGAAACATTCTTTTGACTACTGAGTAAAACGAATCCAAAACCAAATCAGATGGCTTTGTCTTAAAAATGTCCCAAGTTTCTTCTCTGACACTTTGTGCCCAGTTGGGTCAGAAGTTAATCTAGAAGCCCAGGAGAGAGGGAGGCAGGAGGCGCTCAAGCCCGGTGGTGCTGCATTGCTGGTTCTGATGTCCTGACTGCCTATGCATTCTGCGCCCAGCCCCTCGCACCCACCAAGCTAGATCAAGAATGAACTTGTACAGGCATTGGCTATGCTCTTTTGGGCAATTCCATTTCCTCGCAAGCACCACACAGTGCGTTTTCACAGAATCTTTCCTGTCTTTCAGAATTCAAACACACATCAATAGAGCCAAATTCCACATGCTTTCTCTTCAGATAACTGCTAAAGAAAACACTTCACCTAAGAATCCCAGTCCAGACTGACTTGACTCATGGCAAACACTACACTGAAGGTGAATATCTACTTCTGTCTACCCCAAACAGAAGAATAGAAATTTTTAAAAAATGGTATTAGCCAGGAGTGGTGGCGCACGTTTGTAATCCCGGTACTTGGGAGGCTGAGAACAGAGGATCCTGGTTCGCGGCCAGCCTCAGCTATTTAGTGAGGCCTCTGCAACTTAGTGAGACCCTGTTTCAAAAATAAAGAGTAAAAAATAGGCCTGGGGAGGTAGCTCGGAGGTAGAATGCCCCTGGGTTCTATCCCCAGTTCCACAAAAAAAAAAAATAGTATTCATAAACTAGCAAGAATAGTAAAGTTAAGCTGAATCGACTCTAAAATTGCTAGAAAAGCAGCATGCTCTGACCAGTCACAAACAGACATTTTTGTTTTGAGTTTTGTTTTGTTTTGTGTTCCCAGCCTACCTTCTAGCACTCAGCTTTGCAATAATTTTCACTCCAGTGTTTTGACCTCTCTGGACAGGGCTATGGGCCCCTGCTCTCCCCAGAGGAGCATGACTGCTTCTTGATGGCTGGCCTTCCTCCAGGGAATGCAAGTGCTTTTCCAGCAGCTGTCCTCCTTGTCCTGACCCTGTTGTAATTCCAGTCCTCAGCATATTGCCTTGTACACAGTATGTGCTCAAAGCATATTTTGGAAGGAACGAATGAAATTGAAACAGATTTTCTATTATCTAACAGTGCATCCTTTCCAATACACTGTTCTGCCTTTGAAAGCCAAAGGATTCATATGTAAAGTGTAGACAGAAGTCACTTGGGGAAGAGGGAGACTTGGTGAAGGAAACAGTTCAAATGATGCTATTACATATATGAAGCTATCAATACCAATCTCGATAATATGTATGGGCAGAAGGAGGGAGCAGCGTGGGATACAGAGCTGTGTGCGTGTATGTTTCTAGCACTCTGAACCTTATTATGATGCATAATTACAATGCACCAATAAAAGTATATTTTACAAAAAGAAGTCACTAGCGGGATACATGGGTCAGCATGACTACAAAGTGGCCAGCCTAAGAGGGTTGCTTATTCAGGAGCCTCCCTGCACTGGGGTCTGACCTGCAATGAGAAGACCTCATAGGCTTCAGGTCAATGCCATGCTGTGCCACTCACACGGTGGTCCTGCCATCCTAAAGGCAGAATCCCCTCTCCTAATTTTACAGTTAGCCAGAAAACGAAATTAGAAGAGTCAGGACAATTTCTCACCATGCAGAGCCTCAGACGATGGTTCACTGGGTACTTAGCTTATGGCCCAGTGCTAGACACAAGACATACTACGATATCTGATGAGCAGATGAGGGCTTCTTTGAGCTCAGGGCTGAGCTCTCTTCCCTGCGCTGCCTCTTTACACTCTTCTTAAAATATTCACATTCACTTGCACAAGCACAGACCTGCGCTCACTTGACCCCAGCATCTCCCTCTGACCACCGTCCCAGCCCTGACTTCAGTCTATCTTGAACGGTGATCTATGCTCGCTCACTCCACTCTCTCCTCCTGTTCATCTCTGAAACCACTGTGTCACGATCCTCGCCACATCCCACAGAGAGCACCCGCAAACCCCCAGAACCACAAAGAAAGGACACGTGTCAGCTCTTGCTTGACTTGTCCTTCCTGCAACATTTAATACAATTCACCTTTCCTCTCATGATCTCCCTTAATCTTTATAGCTCTGATCACAGAGTTCTTCTGCACCTCTTTGACAACATATGTCAGCATGTGTTCTGTATACCTCACTGGTTTGTTCTCGTACTCTCTCTCTCTCTCCCCCTCTCACCTTTCCAAGTTCCCCTTAATAATTTTAATAATGCAGTAAAGCTAAAGCTACATCTATTGAACTTTTAGTATAGGCCAGCCCTATTATGTATAATGCAATTATGGTATTAACTCCTGTGCTTTACAACCACCCTGTGACTCAGTTATGTGTCATCTCCATGTTACTGTAAGGAAACGGAACAGCAAAGGAAGTGTACTCATTACCAGGACTACTGCTCACTCTAGTAAGCCATGGAACTAGGATCTGAACCCCCACAGAAGAGCCCTTAACCACGATTCTACACTGATCCCCAAATGACAGTGGTTCTCAAGGGTCCCTCTGAACCCATGAATATTACCTGAGTGATCTTGCTCCCTTCCTTGGATTTCCCACTTGTACATCCAGGTAAGTTCCATCTGGCTGCGGCCTGCTGAACACGTCCAAGCGATGGCACACACGCATCCTCTGTTCTTCTCTCCATGTGCTCTTCAGGAGCTTCCTTCACTTCAGAGGGCAGCCCCGTGCAGTCACCGACCCTCTCCTCCCCTCCCAACGGTCAGCAAGCTCATCAGTCCACCTTCTCCCTCGGCTACACCTTGCGAGAGATTCCAGTCGGTTCTTATCACAGCCTAGGGCCTCCATACAACCACCCCAGCGATTTCTCCAAAGCACAGCTGTGCTTTCTCCGGCTCTGCTGGCAATGCTTCCAAGGACTCCTCTTTCCTTCCACTCCTCCACCTGGCACATGACGCAGCCTTGACAGGCCATGGCTCTGCTCAAACCTTGCCGTCCCTCACCCCTAACCTCCATGACCCTAACCGCTGTGTGCTCGCTCATTATCTAGCCCCAAAACTTTGTGCTTGCAGCCCCCCTCCCTGAAACAGCCCTTCACCCTCTGCCCCGAGCCACCCACCTGTTCTGCTCACACTCTGACTCCACCTCTTCACTGGGCAGAGAAACTTTCCTCCCTCCCACTTCTCTCTCACCATACAGCACTTTTGTTTGTCTCTATCATTAGACTGGACATTTTGAGTACAGAGGGTACATCTTACACCTCTGTGTTAAATAAGCACTTAACACAAGAGCCACAAAAAGTAAGTGCTCAATAAATCTTTATCAAATGAAACAGCAGATGAAAACATAGCTTTTTGGAAGTTGGCCGTCTTTCCTCCTGAATTAAGTAGGCTGATGGATACACAGCTCACCGCATTTCAAGTGAGAGAAGCAGATGGCTTTAAATCACGTTGGCTCCAGCCAGAGAATGTATACTCTTCCTTTCACAGCACCCTTGAATTGTCACTGTCAGTACTGATCTTACTTCTTTAAGAAAAGAAAAAGCTTTCTTCAAGATGTTTAATCTAACTAGAGGAGAATAATGGGAGCTCTCTGGCATGAACATAACTAAAGTACAGAAGTGCCTCACTGATATATCATCATTAAGAAATAAATTGATTCACATAAAAAACTTCCTAGATTAATATGTATTTTTCCTTGAAGCATCAAATAAATGTGTTTGTGCTTATCCATAATGGAAGAAAATCATTCTCAAATGCATTATATACTTTTCTACTTTTAATCAAAAATATTTTAAAATATACTCAAGAATAGTAAGTAAAGACAATTTTCAAAAGTAAAGCATGTCCTCATTTTGTTTAAACATAAACATACATATATATTTACATTCATATTTATATTCCAAAGTTCTTATAAAATGTTAACACTGGATGTCTCTGGTAGTGAAATATTTTTATTTTGTTATTTTCTCATTTGTATTTTCTTTCTTCTTGTTTTTGTGTGTGGTACTGGGGATTGAACCCAGGGGCATTCTACCTCTGAGCTACACCCCGAGACCATTTTTATTTTTTGTTTGGAAATGGTCTCACTAGGTTTTTGAGAGTCTATGTTGTTGAAGCTGTCCTCAAACCTGTGATCATCCTGTCTCAGCATCCCAAGTATTAACAATTACAGGTGTGCGCCACCATGCCTGGCTAATCTGTATTTTCTACTCTTTCTATGGTAAAATGTAAAAATTACATAATAAAAAGATATTTTTTAAAAAACTAGAACTATACTTTTATATTTTGTTGACAAGTTAAATCTACCATGAAATCTGTCAAACTCCATATTTATTATATTAGTATAATTAGAGTCTAATAAAAAGTAAGCAAGATGCCTTTATCTAACCAATCCAGAATATCATGCTTTCAGAGTTCTTAGAAAAATATTCTAGTTTTTTCCAAAAAAATAGAATGCCCTTTTTACTATTAGTTTACAGTCATATCCTATTTTATTTTTGTTATCAATTCCTACTTCTAGAAGCCTCCTCTTCCTTTTTAAATGTGTTATTTATAAATTTGCCGTCACTTGTAAAATAGAGGAATCCTTTCTTGGGACCTTAAAGTGTACAGTCCAGCACTTTTAGAACACAAACTTTGTGAGATCTATTCCCATTTGTTATTTACTGTAATAGTCAAGAGTATGTCTGAGCTTTAGAATGTAGTTCAGCTTCCAGCACCACAGCAACAAGCTACGTGACCCTGGACAAGTTGCTCAACTTCTCTGAGCCTCAGTTTTCTTATCTGTAAATAGGGAACACGTTAACTATTGTATAGGGCTTTAACGACTAAATGAGATAACAAAGTAATACTCCTCAGAGAGCTCAAAACAGTAGCAAGTACACAGTAAGCAGTAACTTATTATTTATGTTGCTATTATTGTTCACTTCCTGGTTATTAATTCTTTTACAGGTGTACAGGCTGCCAGATAATTGAGTTCTAGGTAAGCAAACTATTTCTATATGTAGGCCATTGGTTTCAGATGTAAGAGACACCTAAAAAAGTTAAGTCAGGTTAAATTTTGAGTGGTATTTAAAGAGAAAGGGATAGAGATGACACAAACTGGAACCCTGAGTCTCCAACTCTCAGTCTAAAGGAGCCGTGCTTGCAGCCTCCTTGTTTTAGAATGCATCCACACCCACTAATGTGAAGCAAGGTGCAAGACTGGAGACCTGTGGCATGACCAGCCTGTCCTCTGGCTCTGAGATGCTCAAGAACCTTAAATATAGGAAATTACCTTTATCTTTTGTTTGACCATTACTGGAATACTCAGTAATAGCACAGAACACACAATGTGGAGAAATACACATAGTAGAGAAAACACAATAACACATTTTTACTGAAATACAAATAAACAACAAATATTCTTTTGTATATGATAATGGAAAATTCAATATAATAATATAAAGGCTCTTTGCATAATAATTTTGGTAGCACAGGTGACTCAATAATGTTTCCTTACAAAGTTGTCTTCAACTAGCTATGGTCAGTAATACATTACAGGGTGGAAAATAATTTCAGAAGCAAATATAATTTTTTGAAAGTATTCTTCTTAAGAAAAAAGTGATAGATGTTCATTTTACATAAGTTGGCAAAAACTGAGAACTGAGGATGAAAAAATAAAATTATCCATAATTCACCACCAAGAGATAAGCATTATTAAACTATGTTGATGCATTTCCTCCTTTTGTGCTTATTGCCTTTATATTTATATATTTATATATAAAATCATGCTGTTATAGGCATTTGTATCCTGCCTCTTTTTTGACTTATTATAATATAAGCATTTTATAGAGCATTAAAATTGTTTGTAAACATCATTTTAATAGCTGCATAAATGTGATATTGTAAGAATATACCACAATTTACCTAATTGTTTCCTCATTCTTGGACATTTAGCCTGCTTCCTCTTTTTTTTCTTTTCTTTTTTTAGCTAACACAGAAATTTTAAAGATGGTTTTCAAGAGAAAAAAAGTTTATTTCGTAGGCAAATGAAATACTCAACGAAACAGACAGTGATGATATGTTAGTGTAATGGATTCACTGCTAGCCTCAGGTTCAATCAGAATAGGCATTTATCTTTCCTTCAAGCAATAATTCATTTTAATTCAGACTTTCCATTCCTAGCTCCTTCTTCACAAATGTGTTTTCCATCTCAGACAATTGCAAAGACTCAGCCATAAAGCTCACTTTTTTGACAGGTGGCATTTAATTTGTCGGTGGGTCAAAAGCCCTACTATCTCTTGTTGGCACACTGAACAGAGGTAGGAGGCTCACTGACAACCCTTCCCATGAGAAACCCTACTCCTTCATGAGAATATTTACCTCTTCTTCAAGTTCAGTTCCTGGCCAGTCCCTCAGATGCAAAAGTGCCTTCCCTGATCTTCGAGAGTCCTCCAGAAGTAACTTTTCTTTCCGAGCTCTTAGTTCTCTTGAAGTGTCTCTCTCCATAGGGAATAGAATTCCCGGTAAAAGGACTCCACACCACTATACGAAGACCCCTATTTCCTTTAGAACAGGTCTCTTTCCTCTATGCTAGAAAGCCACACTGGAAACATAAATGTCCCACCTGTGTCACCAGCTGAAGAGTTTAAACTCTAAGATATTGAAGTAGTTATAGCAAGAGGAAAGGCCTTTGGGAAGCTATTAACAATGCAGCACATGGTCATAAAGACTCCCATACAAAAGGGAACAGTTACAGGCATCTTTCATGTGAAATGCAAGGGCTCCAGCAAGTGAGCCAGACATTCCAGTGGGCTTTCCTCGAACCAAATAGTTTACCAGAGTCTACTAAACATCTATAGATCTCTCACAAAAGCAATCTAAATTAAAATCTGATGTGTTAGAGTCAGATAGAGTAAAATCTATGAAAAGATGAAGTAGGAAAGTTTGCGAGGCAGAGGAGGGCAAAGATTTCAAAGTCATCATCTATTAATATTGAAACTGGTGCTGGGTGAAGGGCAAATCCACTTTAGCCTTCAAAAGACCAGCACACTGTCTGCAATTAGACATCATAAAAAGTAACCATTTATCCTCATCTACAGAAAATCAAATTGGAATGAATAAAATATTCAAATTATTCAAAATGCTGTTGTTCCTTTTATCCGTTTATCCCTAAGCAATGACTTTTCAATATCAGAGGCACAGTACAATTGCACAGTATTTTTTTTGTTTAGATGAAACAAATAAAATAATATGGAAGCTCTTTGCTATGTTACCTGGCAAAGAAATTCTATAAATGTCAACTGGTTGTGTTTTTTTCTATACAGAAGCAATGGGATTAACAGAATGACAACTGAACTCATTGTTAGAAGCCAGGCACAATGGTATACACCTGTAATCCCAGTACTTGGGAGGCTGAGACAGGAGGATCGCAGGTTCGAGGACAGCCTCAGCAATTTAGCAAGATCCTCAGCAACTTAGCAAGACCCTGTTTCAAAATTAAAACGGGCTGGGGATGTAGTTCTGAGGTATAATGACCCTTGGTTCAATCCTCAATACAAAAAAAAAGACTCCTCCTTTTCATGCCTTAGCCTTATCAGATCATCTATCTCTATTTTCTGATCATGAAGATGGGAACTTTTTTAAATGATGAAATCAATTATTTTTATTTTAACTTTTAATAGAATATGTTATAAAATACTGGGATATTAGAGGAAAACATCCATTAATATTAAGATAAAACTCTTTTTGTTTTCTTTAGAACACATGGAGCTGAACATTCTTTGCTTTACAGAAACCAACATCCAGAATTTAGACACACAAAAGTAGGAAGGTACTTCTCTGCTTAAAAGCAATTCTTCAATTCATAAAATAATTTTGTTCAAATAAGCAAACTTTGGAAAGTCTAAATAAGAGTCTGAAAAGCAATATGTTCCTTAGACATTACCTTGACAAATAGAGGTTAGAATTATCTAGACTTCTAAGAGCCAAATTGTTTGGAGCTTAGAATTGTTTGGATCTTGGAAAACCAAGATGGCACATATATGTCCAGAAATTTCTCCAGGAAAACTTAAAAGATTTTCATATGAAATACAAATAAAGTTTATTAGATTCATGCCAGCTCAGTGTACATTTTGCCACCTGATTCATTTGTGATAAATAACAGTAACAACAGAAGTAACCGCCAGTGGTTAGGACTTTTAGGATTATGAAATTATGGAAAAGGGACTATGAAACTACCTTTGATTTGAACACACACTACCAGGTAAACTAGTCTACTGTGTAACTTTAAGAAGAATAAATAATTTTAGGTATAAAATGGGCAGACTACTTCCATATAAAATGGAAATAGAAATAACTTTTATGAAAATTGCAAGACGCAAAGAGCTGGTGAGCAAATGACTGATAAATATGTGAAGAAATCCATGTTAATTAGCTTGATGCAGCCAATCCACAATGCATGCATATTTAAAAACACCAGGACGTACAACATCTATATGTATAATGTGCATATATTTTATATAGTCAATTAAATAAATATTTTATATATTCAATTAAAATTCTTAAATAACAAATGTTTATGAGGATATGGAGAAATTAAAACCCTTGTACATTGTTTTAAGAATGTAAAATAGTGTAGCTGCTATAGAAAACAGTAGGGTAAACCAGGTGTAGTGGCACACACCTGTAATCCCAGTACTTGGGAGTCTGAGACAGGAGGATTAGAGGTTGGAGGCCAGCATCAGCAACTTACTGAGACCCTCGAGCAACTTAGCAAGACCCTGTCTCAAAATAAAAAATAAAATAGGGCTGGAGGTATGGCTCAGAGGTAGGATAGCCTTTGGTTCAATCCCCAGTACCACTGAAAAAGAAAGAGAGAGAGAACACTGTATGGTGTTTCCTTTAAAAATAAAGCAGAACTACTATATGATTCCAGCAATTCTACTTCTGGGTATGTATCCAGAGGAACTGAGAAAGTAGGATCTGGAAGATCTAAGCAATAGGTATGCAATATATATTCAAGGGGTGTAAGCAACACAAATGTCCATCAACAGATGATAAAGAAAATGTGGAAGGGTTGGGGATGTAACTCAGTGGTAGAGTATTTGCTTAGCATTGTAAGGTCCTATTTTCAATCCCCAGTACTGAGAACAATGAAAAGAAAGAAAAAAGAGAAAA
>PVJS01055505.1:0-12629 GCA_004027185.1 Glis glis
TAATCCCAGTATTTGGGAGGCTGAGACAGGAGGATCCGGGTTTGTGGCCAGCCTCAGCTACTTCATGAGTCCCTCCGCAACTTAGTGAGATCCTGTTTCAAAATAAAGAATAAAACATAGGGCTGGGGATGTAGCTTGGAGGTAGAATGCCCCTGGGTTCAATCCCTGGTACCACAAAAAAAAAGAAAAAAAAATAGTTTATCACGACAGTCCTTGTCCTAGTCTGTTTGCTCCCTTGATTGGTCCTACTTGGCTATGGGGGCTGTGTGTGGAGCTGAGGGACGACATGGGACCTTTCGGGATGGGTTGCAGGGTTCAAAAGGGCGAGGACACTTGGGACCCAGGACCTGAGCCTCAACTGCTGTCTCCCAATGACCACAGGTGAGACCCAGAATCATGCTTGACAAGGCCGTGGTTGGACACTGGGCCCACGTTTGTGGCTCTCAGGACTGAGGGTTTCTCAGCTGCCCTTGGTAACCAAGTGAATGATTTATGACTTCCACCATAAACCTGCCCCTCCTCCCCCAACCTGGAAACAATAGCACCTCTTTCCAAGGGCTTTGGAGAATCAGAGAGTCCTCCTTTTAAGGACCTGAAATCCTGCAGTGAAATTCAGGGACAGGCCCAGCATCTGGGGGCTTCCTGAACAGGAACAGAATGGCCAGTGGTCTGTCCTCACTCACAGAGCCACGCCTGCCCTGCCAGCTGTTGTTAAGGCCATTCTGAAGGCCACGAACGTGATGATTCTCCTAAGATGGGCCGCGGTGCAGAGCTCCACTCACTCCCTGTAGTGGACACCCAGGCGATTTCCAGCCTGCGCCTCAACCCCGCTGCAGGTCAGGTCAGGGGTCTGGGCTCAGACTGCGATCAGTGAGTTACAGCCAGGCCCTGGGGCCTACCTGAGTTGTATTTGTTTCTGGTTTTTGTTTGGTTTGGTTTTGGTTGTAAGTGCAAACTCCAATTCCCTGTTTTCCTTTCTCTGCTCGTTCATTCGCAAACATGAGAAGAAATGTCGAGGCAGGATTGGAATCCCGCCTTCATCGCCTACTGATAATGACCTTGGACAAACAACCTCTAGGAGCCTAGGTGCACCCACCAGCAAAACAGAGACAATACTGTCTATGTCAAAGGATAGCTTGATGTCAACCAAGCAACTCGCGTAATACAGTGGCGGTTTTCAGATGTGTGTTCTCTTCATCCTGTGTCTTAGCCAACGTTTGCACTGCTATAATCTAAAAGACCTGACCACACAACTTAGAGGAAGAAAGATTTATTTGCTGATGAGATTATAACCCTCATGATTTGACTATGTCACCCCTGATCTCTGCAGGGGACATTCTACATCTGACCATAACATCCAGTGAACAAAGGTTTATCAAACATGGTTTCTGTCACTAAGGTGTCTCACACCTCAATTCGGGAAATACTGGGCTTCCCATGGCCCTGACCAGGGCCACAAAGAACCCTTCTCTTATGGATAGGTAGGTAGCTAATGTCACAGAGGAGGGATTGGGGATACCATATGTTTGCATGTCAACTGTGTTGTTCACCCCTACTTGGATGTCAGGAACTCTAAAAACTTCCTCTTGGCTGCTTCAAAAATGCCCATGTTTCCATTCTAGACCATAGGGATGTAAAGAATCTCTTCCATTTGAACGCACGTAGCCTGAGCAGAGCCCAATTTCACTCCTAGAGAAACACTGGTATGTGTGTAGCAGGAGACTGGGTAAAGTGTGCGTGCAGCATTTTTTGTGCATCAAAAATTAGAAACAACTGAAATCTCGACAGTTAAATTAATAAATCGTGAGCTGGGGGAGCTGGTGTGGTGGCGCGCGCCTGTAATCCCAGTACTTGGGAAGCTGACACAGGAGGATCACAGGCTAGAGACCACCCTCAGCAACTTAGTGACACTCTGTTTTAAAATTTAAAAAAAAAATGGGGCTGAGGGTGTTGCTCAGAGGTAGAAGGCCCCTTGGTTCAAACCTCAGTACCAAAAAAAAAAAAATAGATTGTAGTGGTAGTTATTTGAAGGAGTAATAGGCAGCAATGAAAATCAATAACATGTATCCATATGTGTCAATCTTAGAGCCTTAGAATCAAGTGAATAAAAGCATGCTACAAAAAATACATGGTGCCGGGCGTGGTGGCGCACGCTTGTAATCCCAGTACTTTGGGAGGCAGAGACCGGAGGATCCGGGTTCGCGGCCAGCCTCAGCTCGCTTTCTCTCTCTCTCTCTCTCTCTCTCTCTCCCTGTCTCTCTCTCTCTATACCTAGTGAGGCCCTCCACAACTTCGTGAGACCCGGTTTCAAAATAAAGTATAAAAAATAGGGCCGGGGGTGTAGCACAGAGGTAGAACGCCCCTGGGTTCAATACCCGGTACCGCAAAAAAAAAAAAAAAAACATGGTGTAGGTTCCATTTACATGCAAGTCAAAATCTGGAAAATAAAAATACACATCTCTGCATATTTTAGGGAATGCATACATAAATGGTTAAACTGTAAGTAAAGGGAATGGATGAGCATGGTGGTGCACACTTGTAATCCCAGTACTAGGGAGGCTGAGACAGGAGGATCACAGGTTCTCAGCCAGCCTCAGAAAGTTAGTGAGGCCCTCCACAACTTAGTGAGACCCTGTTTTAAAAGAAAAGAATAAAATAGGGCTGGGGGTAGCTCAGAGGTAGAATGCTCCTGGGTTTCATCTCCAGTTACACACACACACACACACACACACACACACACACAGGGAATACCAGTCACAAAATCCAGGATAGTGATGGTCTATGGAGGGAGAGGCCAGGACAAGATCCACAGTGAGGCCGGATCGCATAGCAAAGGGAACGGAGAGCTTCACGTGAATTGGTAACATATACTCCTGAGTTGGGTGGTAGGTTCACAGATGTTAATTTCATACTTCTTCTTTAATCCATACATATGTCTAATATAGACTCATGTGTATGCTCTGTTTATATTTGGTTCTTGGGAGGCGAGTTTCCTAGGAGAACAAATATATACGCAGAGATACACATACGAAGATGTTCATGACAGGGTGGTTTATAGGAGGAAAAAAAGAAGAGGAAAAGGGGGAAGCGACCAGATGTTTCAATATGGAAACAGTTCAATAAATTATGGTGTGATCATTTCTACAAAGAGGTCTTGACTACTGGTTTATAAGACTAGAAAGCTAGAAAATTCATGAAGCTCTCAACTTCCAAAAGACCACTCAGGAGGCAGACGAGTCTAGAAACTGGGGGGTGGGATTTCTTTTGCCGTTTGGGCTATGTATTGGACAGAAATATCATTTAAATTCAAATTCTGCCTAGATTTCCAGCTGTATGAGCACAAGACAAGTAATACCAATTTCACCTTTTCTAAAAACATGAGTATTGCTGGCAGAAAGTTTTAAAAGGCTCTCTTGAAAAACTTACGTAGCAAGAGAACTAGGCTTTGAATCAAGAGTCTTAAGCAAGAAATATGGTGGCTGCTCTTCCTACCAGGAAGTATAGGCAGCTCTGAGCAGGGGTCACTCCGTGAGGGGCACTCCCCTTTCTCCCTCCATGGGCATGAACAGGTCAAGCGGTGGCTCTCGGGCCTGATCCTCCACATGGGGCTTGGTATCCCCATAGCTATGTCGCCTTCGACTGTCCATGGAGACTAAGATGGGAGCCCCTGCTGCGTGGGCACACTCAATTTGACACCCTTCAGTTCAAGCATGTAGACATCACTTACCAGTGATCACTAGGTCTTTCTTCCAACTGCCCAGCCCACCTTCCAATTTCCTCCTCCCCCTCCACGTTGTCAGGGGATCCTGTTGGTCCAACAGCCACCTGCTGGCCAGCAGGTATAAGATGAACAGTCTCCCTCTGTCCCCACCACTCCCCTTCTGAGCTTTAGGGATGGGAGCAGGAGGTTCTGTCCGGTGGTTTGGACCATCTCTGACTCAGAGAACCTCAAGTCCCAGCCACAGTAGGAGCCAGGAACAACAGCAGCAAGCTCCCTGCCGGGGTGTGGCCAGGGCAGGCCCTCCAAGACGCACCCTGACTTGGAACACACGATGGTGGTTTGTTTCACATCCAAGCATTCCCTTACTCAGTCGCACAAGTACCTCTTAAGTCCCTACTATGTGCCACACACTCCTCTGGTTCCTGCTATACAGTGGGGAACAAGCCAGTAAGTAAAAAGTGCACTTTCTGTGGCTAAGAGTATGAAAAGAAATGAGAAGTTGAGGCAGAGAAATCAAATCGGAGAACAATTCACTTTAATTGGGGGGATAGAGAGACCCTTCCACAAGTGTCCTTTAAAGTTGGGAAAAATGAAAAGAAGTGGGCACAGAGGAGAGAAAGGGGAAAGGGTCTCCCTGGAGTCAGGAAGAGAAGATGCAAAGACCTCGAGATGGGAAAGAAAGTATCTGACGAATTGGGCGAGGCAAAGAAGGCAGGTGCCCAGGGTCGGATGATGCCACACCCTTCCAGAAAGGACAAGATCTGCTTGCCTGGCACAGGGATCTGAAGGCCACAGCAGCCTCCCCCTCCTGTTCTTGCAAGTCACATGGGCTCACATCAGAGGACCCATTCTCTATTCACACTCTGAGTGGGCACACTGGCCAGTCGGGCCGAGGCTGTGCTGCAGAATCCGGGTGACCTGGGGCACACTGGTTCCCAATGTGATTGAGACTGCCTTCTTCGGGGCCCTGTTCATATACCCCTAGTCTGAGGACACATTGTGTCAGCCCAGAAATGTAATCTGGGGAGCTGATGTTCAGGGAAAGCAGTTAGATTGGCCAATCACAATGACTCTCAGTCCCCTCCCCCAAACTCCTAATTATTCACCATAAATTCCTGCTAAGGAAAATGAATCATCAGAAGGTGTTCAATAATCTCAGGCCATCCAAATAGCCTTGCTCTGCAGAAAATTCAATGGCGGCCCAGTCTGACTCCTGATTCATCTGGCCAGCTGGGGATTAGATGATTCCAAGAATGCTAGGCTGCGAACAGAGGGAAATGAAGGATCTGTCTGGCCCTCGGGGCAGATGGAGAAAGTAATGCTTTTCCAATCAGACTCGGACCTTTCTGGCCTCTGGGCTGAGGCTAAAATCCAGCCGTCAACTGCGGATGATGGGAACCTCAAGCTAAAAGTTTCTGGTGAAGAGATGCTAATAAACACTTAACGGCAGCTTCAATTTTCTACTATATCATTTCATTATATATAACCATGCCATGAAATAAAATGTAGGAGAAACTTAAACCACCTATAACTTCACTACCACAACATAAATTTTCTGTATATAGTTACTTCTAGTCTTTTCCTTTAAACGCTTTTACATAGTTCTAGTCATCTAGGCCCATACTTGTGTTTTTAAATTTTATATCATATCATAAACTCTTTTCCACATTCTTCCCAGCCTTTATAGTTAACATTTTAATAATGGTATTATTATACGACCAGCCAAATGTACTATTTAAAAGCAATGCATTTAATTTGGACATTTTTATGATTTTAATATTTGACTATTATGGAGAACCCTACAATTGATCTTTTCACACATACCGTTTTTCTTTCATATTTTGTCGGAAGATTGATATTATCAATTTCTGATACGTTTGTTCATGATGCCGCCTCTCCTTTTCAACTGTCCATCACTTTTCTGAGAGACACTTCTAGACGCAAGTAGTTTAGTATGAAGCTGCTTCCTGGTGGAAAACTGTCTCTCATAATGACTTATGATGCTAAAAATACTGATGCTGATTCGTCAAATTTCCCAGTCAGCTCATCTGGCACGTCCTGTGCTTTAGCCTTGGGGAAGAGAATCTGGGGTAAAGGTCCTGTCCTGGCTTAGTTCTTGCAGCCACCTCTCCCTCTTAGAGCCACCTTCTCTCCTTACACAGCGTCACAGAATGAAAAACGCAGTGCTCCCTTGGGAGGGAGAGAGTAGGAAGGAACCTGTCCTTAGACAGCAGCGACCTGTCACCTGGAAAGGCACTCTGACCCAGAGAGGAGAGGCTTGGCATGCAAGCCAGAGGTCCCTTCAGCAAGTGTTGTGTGGCCTGTGGGCTCTGCATACCCTGGGGACTTAGTCCTATTCAGGAAGCCATAACAGGATACCATAGACTGAGTAGCTTAGAAACAACAGGACTCCGTTTCTCACTGGTATGGGAGCCGGGAATCCAACATCAAGGTGCCAGCGGATTCATGTCTGGTGACAGCTTACTCCTAGCTCATAGATGGCACCTTCTTGCTGTGTCCTCACATGGACACAGGGATGGATGAGGCCCCCAGGGGCCTCTTTTTTTTTTCCTCCTGTAGTACTGGGTATTGAACCCAGGGGTGCTCTACCACTGAGTTACACCCCCAGCCCTTTTCTTTTTTTCTTTTGACATAGGGTCTGGCTAAGGGGTGTTTAGAGGGTCACTACTCTTATTCATGAAGGTCTTGCTCTCATTGCTTTCCAAAGTCCCCTCTTCCTAATACTATCAGAGGGGAGGTCATGTTTACAAAATATATATTTGAGGGGAGCACAAATATTGAGACCAGAGCACCTGGGGCAAACTACACTCACATTTTCTTAATCTTACTGAGCTAGAGGCATTCACCCAATTGTGGGATCAGACAATGATGGACACACTTTGTAACTTTCAAATCTGCATTTAACTGACCCTTAGCACGCACAAACAAGGCCCAGAGACAGACGTGTTCTCTTAACAGGGCTGCTTAGAGAAGAATTTTCCTTTTTTTTTTCTTTTGAGGAAAGTTTTTTAAAGGGGCTGGAGAAGAGGTCAAGGAGCAGAAAGTACCCTTCTTGAAAGTTTCACCTTTGATAACTCAGTTAGATTACCTAACACCATTTCTAGCTCTCCTAAGCAGATGGGGTAAGAAGTTACAGCTGTGGCAACTTTGATAAACCGAAAGAATGACATTTCTGAGAGTGACTTTTTATCAATCTAACCATAACCATCAATGGAGAATTCACGCTACTATAAAATAAGAAACGGCGAGGAATTCACTTCTTTACTGTCAAATTGAAATTTGATGGAAGAAACAGCCAGGCAATTAATTATATTTAGGAACCATGCATCTTGGCTTTGAAGTTAAATGTATTTCCCTGTGGCTTTATATTGGGAACAGCTTTTATTAAATTCAATTACTTTTCCCTCTGGTCTGTTCCATAAAGGTGCACTCATGGTAAAGGACAGCTCTTAGCAGAACTATTTCCACTGGAAAAGATGGTGATCGAGTGGGTATGGCCACTAAAAAGCGCTGGTCCTTTATGAGCAAAATAACAGATGAGAGGGTGTGTTTCTGGTGGTCTTCAAATTTCACATGTTCTCATCAGCCAGTGAAACAAAGAAGAAGCAAAAATAGAAGACCCTTCTTCTCATTGTCCATTTTACCTCCTTCCTGCTCTATCCCCATCCAACACCTTTGCCCTGACCCAGAAGGGAACAACTCAACTCATCTCCAAACCCAGGGACCACGAGACTCCTCCCAAGACTCCCAGAGGTGCAGTTGCTAGCATTGGGAAGAGTCCTGCTAGCCCTGCTTCATGATCCAGAAAGATCATTGGAAGGAAAGTCACCATGAACTCCATGTTCTCATCTGGCCGTCAGGCAGGTGTGGTGCTGAACCTCCCTTCTGCAGATGGCTGTTATGAGGATCAAACACGATAGCAAGATAACAAACAAGTGATAATTGCAAAGCACTGCTCGGATGGTTAATAGTAATGTATGAACTAGCAATTTTCAAGGTCAAGGTCATTTACAATAAACTGTGGTTTTGTTTCATCATTTTCTTGTCCACGTGTGCTTAGGTGTGTCTTACTCTAAGTAAAGAATGATTTTTCCTCTCCCTAAAATGCACTAGCAAAGATGCTTTTAAAAATCTAATATATTATTTGGTTGGAAAGTGACTGCAAAAGTTGCCTGCGTTGTCGACCAGTCAGGTGGCAGCTCCCAATGAGGGCATTTTCTAGCCCAAAGTATAATGTATTTCTGTAATAAAATGACCAATTTTACAAGTCCCGGGCATTGCTTAAAAAATGGTTGTATTAGGATCAAAAGCTTCAGTGCCACCTGGGACCAATAAGTGGTCTGTTTCTTCTAGAAACATCACCTACTTCAGCCCCAATCCTGGCTTAGTGAAATTAAGAAGCACCAAACACACACACACACACACACACACACACACACACACACACGGCTAGCTCAAAGAGCTCAGAAATAATTATGTAGGTAAAATTCAATATTATGGGCAGGTAATTTTCCTCAGAGTTTGTCACAAAAAAAAAAATGAGTCAAGTTTAAACTACTGTCAGCAGGCCTTCTGCTAGGACAGCACTTCTACAGCTGGGTTCAAAAGCCCGGCAGCAGAAGCTTCGAGAAGTGGCCTGGCTGAGTGCCCCTGGGCTGAGTTGTTCCCAGCCTCAGCTGTCTTCCCTCAATGTTCATTGTTGATATGGTCATGGGCACGAGTTCCACGCAGAGTTAATTTCATCAGAGGCATCACAACTGCTGCTCAGAGCATCGTAATGACACAAGATCGTTCAACTGCCACATCAGGACTTCATGGAGATGGAACAGGTGTTCTGGTACTTTCTTTGGGTACACCATGTTTGGCAATTCAGCAGGCTTTAAAAGAAATGAAAAAACTTAGATAGCCAGATGTGTTGATGCTAAATTACGGAAGAGTCCTGTACCCTGGTTTCAACATTGAGATCAAGGTGGGCATAGGATGTGGCTCTGACCAACATGGAAGGATAAACAGAAACACAAGGTGGTGTGTCGTCATTATCGAATGATCCTCCCATTGCCTGCCTAATATGTGCAATGAGTTCATCTCAGATCCTGGAGAAGGACACAATAAATTTGCTGGCTTGTTGGCTGCAGCAGGAAAAAGGTCAGATCTGTCTCGTTAACTTAGTTATCTGCAAGGAGAAGCAGACGGTCAATGTATACTAAGTGCTCAATAAATGCTTTATAAATGAAAAAAAAATGAGTAAACTGTTGGTGCTTAAGATATTAGGTATGGGCCTCCAGCGAGTTGACAAAGCACAGGTGCTTAAACCATTTCCTTCCAAGTCCAATGATCAAAAAATATTAAAAAAGCAAATTTGTATTGCTTCTAGAAACTAAGGAGGGTGCCAACACACTTCACCTTTCATCGCTTAAGGAGATGCAGAATTATTATGATTCAATTTTGTTTATAGTTTTATATATATATATAATGACATATATATACATATATATACATATATATATATATGTGTATATATATATATATAATGACATGAACAAATCTTATTTGTGTTTGTGTGTGTGTATGGCCCTGGGGATTGAACCCAGGGTGTTTTACCTTCAAGTTACACCTCCCCAGCCCTATTTTATTTTTTATTTTGAAACATGGTCTCACTAAGTTACTGAAACTAGCCACAAACCTGCGACCCTCCTATCCCAAGAACTGGGATTACAGGTATGTGCCAATGGGTCCAGCCATAAATTAATCTTAAATATACCATTTGATAACAAATGTATGCAACTATATAGCCCAACCCCCCAACAAGACAGAAAGCATTGTCACCTGGAGCAGTCTCTCATGAGTTGCACTGCTAAAGCAATCTCCCTCTAACACTTCCTGAGAAAACCATGGTTCTCATTTTGGTTTTGCCCTAGATTTACTTTACCTATTCCACAATGTCATATAAATGGAATTATACAATGTAACCTATTTTGTACAGGCTTCTTTTACTCAGGGTGATATGCTGAGATTCAACTATGTCCTTGCTTCTTTCAATGGTTTGTTACTTTACACAGCTTAATAGTATTTCATTGTATGAATATCCCTTCTATTAACTTTGCAGTTGCACATGTATACATACATATATATGTATATATATATGAATGTATATATGTATACATATATAGTTATTTTAATGGCTACCCTATACATTTTTAATTGTTTGCTTATTTTGAGATAACCATAGATTCACATGCAGCTCTTAATACAATTCATCTAGTTTTTCTTTTGTATCTGTGAAGCACTTACTTTTAAACTCCTGGTCTGCTAAGTCTAAAGTCTGAATCATCTCTATGTTTGTTTCTACTGGAGTTTTTTTCTCTCTTACTATTCTACTATTGATAATATTCATCTGCCTTTTTGCACATCTAGTAGTTTTTTTATTGTACAATTGACCATGTGTATAAAAGAGCCACGGAGACTTCGGGTAATGTCTTTCCCTAGTGATGGCACTCCTTTCCCCTACTGGAAACATAACTTTAGGGGCTGCTCATGGAACCCCAATCGAGGATTGAGCTGAGGCAGTGTTGGGTTGCTGTTGTTGTCACCTCTGGTTCATCTCTATTTCTCTGAGGAGGTGTGGCCCACCTCAGCTTTTGATTGAGAGTATGGTTTCTCCGCCCCAAAAGACTGTAGAAGATTAAATTCTGCTCTTTCGAAGTTTTGAGAATGCTTTTGGACCAACCAACCCAGGAAGCTGTAAAATTTAGCCAGTGTCACACATGACATCATTGTCTACATAGAAAATCTAAAGGAATTGACCAAACATAAATAAAACAAAAAATTAACCTCTTAGAATTAATAAGTGGTTATAGCAGGGCTGAAGGACATAAGGCTAATATACAACTGTTACTTATTTTTTATATACCAGCAATAAACAGTGAAGGTTAAAATAAAAAACATACTACCACTTACATTAACACCCCCCAAAATGAAATATATTGGTATAACCCACAAAACTCTGATTCTAAAAAATCAATGAACTAAATAATGGAGAGTTGTTCCATGTTCTTGGATAGGAAAACTTGTTGCTATCGAGATGTCAATTAAATTTTATCTTCAGATTCATTGTAGTCTCAGTCAAAATCCTAGCAAGTTATTTTGTGGTTATAAACAAACTGACTCTAAAATTTATATAAAGAGGCCAAACCCCCCCGCAGAATATCTAACACAATATTTAAAAAGAAAACCAAAGTTAAATTTATATAAAGAGGCCAAACCCTCCCCCAGAATATCTAACACAATATTTAAAAAGAAAACCAAAGTTGGAAGACTGTTATAATCTGGCTTCAAGAGTTACTATAAAGCTACAATAATCAAGACAATGTAGCACTGGTGAAAGAATAGACAATCAATAAAACAGAATAGAGAGTCCAGAAAGACACCCACATGAATATTGTCAAGTAATCTTTGACAAGGAAGCAGAGCTACATCTCTTTACTACATGGTTCTGGAACAATTGGACATTCATGTGCAAAAAATAAGTAAAATGAACGAATACAAAGAGCTTACACTTTCCACAAAAATTAACTCAGAACAGATCATAGACCAAAATGTGCAATGCAAAATTATTAAATTCTTAGAAGATAACAGAAGAAAATCTAGATGACCTTGACTATGCTGGTGACTTTCTGTATAGCATACCAAAGGCACCATCTATGAAAAATAATGGACAGACTGAACTTCATTAAAATTAAAAATGTCTGCTCTGTGAAAGACACAATAAGAGAATACAAAGAAAAGTCACAGAGTAAGAAAATGTATTTTCAAATGTGTGTCTGATAAAGGACTGTTACCCAAAATATACAAAGAACTCTTAAAACTCAACAAGAAGAAAACTAAAAATGGGCAAAAGACTTGAACAGACATCTCAACAAGGAAAATGCACAGATTGAAAATAAACATATGAAAGGATGTTCAACATCACATGTTATTAGAGAACTGCAAATTCAAGTGAGATCCTATTACACACTTGTCAGTCTCATCAAAAGCTAAAACACCAGTGATGCCAAATTCTGATGAGGTTGTGAAACAACGGAATTCTCACCCGTTGCTGGTGGGAATCCAAAAGTTTGGAGCACAATTTGATAGTTTCTTATAAAACCAAGTATACTCTTCCCATATGGTCCAGCAATTGAGCTCCTAGGTATTGACTTAAGAGTCAAAAACCATATTCACACAAAGACTTGCATTTGGATGTGTAGGGGGGCTTTATTCATAATTTCCAAAATCTGAAAACAACCAAGATGTCCATCTGCAGGTGAGTGGATGAATAAGCTGTGGTAGATCCAGACAATAGAATACTATTCAGTACTAAAAAGAAGTGAACCATAAAGCCATGAAAAGACATGAAGGAACCTCAAACGTCTACTGCTGGGTGAAATAAGCCAATCGGAGAAGGCCACAGACTGTATGGTTTCAAGCATATGATATCCTGGAAAAGACAAAACCATTGAGACAGTGAAGAGATCAGCAGTTATCAGGAGTTAGGGGGAGGGAGGAATGAGTGGGAAGAACACAGGATTTTTAGGGCAGTGGAAACATTCTACATGACACTACAATGGTGCATACAAATCAAATCTAAAACATGTACAACACCAGGAGTGATCTCTAATGTAACTATGGGCTATGTGAACATCCATAGACTGTACAACACCAAGAGTGATCCCTAATGTAAACTATGGGCTATGTGAACATCCCTAGACTGTACAACACCAAGAGTGATCCATAATATAAACTATGGGCTATGTGAACATCCATAGGCTGTACAACACCAAGAGTGATCCCTAATGTAAACTATGGGCTATGTGAACATCCATAGACTGTACAACACCAAGAGTGATCC
>PVJS01055506.1:0-12630 GCA_004027185.1 Glis glis
TTCTACCTCCGCACTACACCCCCGGCCCTATTTTTTATACTTTATTTTGAAACCGGGTCTCACAAAATTGCAGAGGGCCTCACTAAGTAGAGAGAGAGAGAGAGACAGGGAGAGAGAGAGAGCTGGGGCTGGCTGCGAGCCCGGATCCTCCCGTCTCCGCCTCCCAAAGTACTGGGATTACAAGCGTGCGCCACCACGCCCGGCATTTCTTACTCATTTTTGAACCACCAGCACCCAGCACAAGTGTATGTTACCTAGATGTCATGGTCTTAGAAAGATGGAATTTGCACAGTGCTATGATACGAGTGTGTATGCAATGTGTCTATGTGTTTAAACCAATAAGTTCTTGATTTATTCTCTTATTCATTTCATTGTTTCTGAAGTTATGGTAACCCTAGAAAAGGATAGGGATAAATGTATGTCTGTACTAGAGTTAGAAATAGTCCTACCAAAATAACTGGAGGATGGGAATGAGATAGATGTTGAAAATAATCATTTTTATTTGATTTTGTCATTTTACTTCAGTTCAGTACAGTTGGTACTATACAGAGAAGGCGATACACTGAAAATGGGTGAGAATATTGTCCTGTTCAGCTTCCCATCCTTTCTCTCACTTTAATCTTTTGTATGTTATCAAGATAGAAATGGATGAGGCCACATAGCAAAAGAGGAAGGCAACTAGATGTTATACCCTTAGAAAACTTGCAAACTCCCAGTTTTTATGCACAAGATATAATTAGGAGGACTTCTTTGTCATAACTAGGCCAAAAGCTTATTGTTTTAGCACAGTATAAAAGTGAGAGAAGTATTTTTCAAGCTAGTTAAAATGTAAAAACAGGATGTAAAGAACAAAAGATAAAGTTTGTGGCAGGGAGAAGAGGAGGACAGAAATGAAAGAATGTAGGCAAGAGATTATAAAGGCTGGTGTGCATAAATCTAGAAATTGAAGTGAGAAATGCTAGAAAACAAAGTTTGAGAAACAAGAATGGAAAGAGAAAAAGTCAGCCATAATAAAAATAGAACTATATATACCAACTTAATTTTGAAGAAGGCAGAATATTTGGATTTGTTCTTTGTGTGTGTGTGTGTGTGTGTGTGTGTGTGTGTGTGTTGGGGGCAGGGAAACTGAGGATTGAACCCAGAACACTTGACCTCTGAATTAGATCCCTGCCCTTTTTTTTTTTGAAACAGTGTCTCACTAAGTTACCCAGTTCTAACTTTAAACCTGCAATCCTCTTGTTTCAGCTTCACAAGTATTGGGCTTATAGGCATGTTCCACAGCACCCAGTTTGACCATATTTTTTGGTGTGTGGGGGGTTACTGGGGATGGAACCCAGACACATTCTACCTCCAGGCTTCACCCCCATCCCTTTTTATTTTTTGCTTTGAAACAGGGTCTTGCTAGGTTTCTTTGAGTCTCACTACATTGCCTAGGCTGTCCTCCAACCTATGATCCTCCTGTCTCAGCCTCCCAAATACTGGTATTACAGGTGTGTGCCACCACACCCTGCTGATCATATATATATATATATATATATATATATATACGATCAGAGAAAAAGGAAACATACCATGGCGATATAAGGAAAAGTCATGTGATATTTTGAAAAATTAACAAAAAACAAAAACATCTATTATGACTTTATGCCCTAGAATTAAGCTGATATCTTTAAAATTATTAGATATCATAAATACAGAGATTTTTGACAAGCATTTATTGTTACTAGGGATGCTAACAGAATGGGAAGGCCTATTTTAAGTCTCAGTGATACAGTTTATCTTAAGGAGGAGCTCTGAAAGCTGAAAGTAGTTGAGTTCTCTCCTTTCATTTTATTCACCATGTCCAATTACTTTTGACATACCTCCCAACTCTATCCCAAGTTCCATCCATTTTCTGTCTACATAATTATCATACTAGAACAACCCTGTATTATCGCCTTCTTAAAGACCCATGGCCTTCTAAATGGATCTTACATTCCCTCTTAATTCCATACAAACTAATATTTACATAGCCACAACTAGATTGTTAAAACTATAAAACAAATGAAACCATTCCATTCTTCTACTTAAGACAATTCAATGATTGTCAATCACACAAAAAGACAATAAAAATACTTTATCTTGACTAACAAAGCTTCATGGATTGGAATGTTTGGGTTCAGAGAATGATTCCCCTAACTGTGGCATTTTGTGGCATGCTGATCAATTCTACCTAAAGGAAATCAAAGGCCTTAGGCTCAGAATCAAGGTCCCCCTAACGGTGTGTTGCCTTTGCCCATGGAAGCCCAGGAAAAGGCTCCCTCTAGAATATCCTTACCTGCATAAGGCTACACTGCAAAAGGGAACACACTGCCTGAAATCCCATTATCTACCTCAGAAGAAAAACTGAGGAATGCAACCACAAGATGTCTCCACTACAGGATAATGCATATCTCTTAGGTTCATCCAGATGAATTCTGGCTCATCCAGAAAGAATTATTTTCAGAAGCTCATTTCTTTCTCACACACCAAACCATTCATTCCCCTAATAATGATTTACGAACACTCAAAATTGTCTACATTTCCTCTTCTCCCTCTCCCCTCTAGAAAAAGGAAGATATAGGTTTTTGGATAATGTTAAGTAGGTACATAGTCACAATCCTGTGACCCTCCCCTCCCCATGCCATAATTCCCTTTCGTGCATCAGTACATTAGTACAACTGTTCTCCCATTTAATCTTTGTCAGTTTATTTCAGTGACCCTTCAGAGGGCAGAGGGAAAATTTCTCCCACCCTCCCCAACTGAGTTGTTTTCAATAATCTGTTGTCTTTCTTAGAGGAGTTTGATGTGTCTACCCTTATGATGCCTCTCCAGGGGGACTTATGCTTATCCATACTATTGTTAGGCTTCAGAATCAGATTCCACTGGGTGAGGAAGTCTCAACCCATACCCAGGCACTTAAACACATGAGTCAGAAGAAAGTACGGCATCTACCACTGTCTCTTCATTCAATTCAGCCCCAATCTGCTCATGCCAGAGCCTAATGCCCAAAGAGCTAGATCTATATTTTGGAGAGTAAAGGAGAATAAATTAACTCTCTTTTGGAGTGGACTCTGCCGAGTACACTGTAGGTCTGCAGTCTGCTGCTCTTTTCACTTGAGTGACAAATGTGAAAAGCTTCATTCTGTAGGGGGCTTCAGCACAGTGCTGGGCACAATGGCAGAATCGGTGGTGTGTGTAGATTGCACAGGTCTCATGTAGAAGACAGACAAGAAGAATAGCAAGTCCAGAGGGAATGCATTGGTGTGCCCATTCTGTGCATAGCAGCCCAGGCTCTCCCAAACCCTGGGTTGTTGAGATAGGTTGGGAGGAAAATAGTATCTGACATCAGAACTTAAGAGTGGAAAAACCCTGGTGAACTCCCAGAGTATATATGTATGTACATATGTATGTATGTATGTATGTATGTATGTATGTGTGTATATAATATTTGCAGGAATCCAAATCACAGACGAATTTGTTTTTATAGTAATTAGAGCTAAATTATTTGCCTGTCACATGGATACAAATATAAACATTTAAATCCTATCTGCTTTAAAATACATATCATGATCCTACTAACCCCCACTTTACTTAAATCAGGTTAAGATCAGGTATTAAGTAAGTTTCGGCAGCAAAATAATTTTATTTACTTTGCTTTTGTGCAATTTGGTAAAGGTTCTATTAGAGTTTCCTTTATCCTGCATTTAAAGTAAATGGGCTGCTCTGATTATCCAACATAACAGTCTGAAGTTTTAAGGGACTCTTTTAAGTAAACGGAATCGGAATGTTCATAAGTGCTTGTGAATTGAAGCTGCAAGTGGCTTAATCTAAATCACAGCATGAGTAATTGCAGTAAATCCTCCTCACAGAGCCCACAATTCACCAGAGGGCAGATCTGTGACAATCTTGTTCTCTCTCTAGCTTGGAATTGTGAATGGAGCTTTAAATAAAGTCACTTTGCATTTATGAACTCATACTGGCTTTACTTCTGAGTAGTTTATCTACATATTCAGAATATTTGTTCCACCAAATATATGTCATCATTTTCTTTAATAATAGCAATAATAGGTTAATGGAAAAAGAACACTTTAAAATTCTTTAAGCATAAATTATTTTAAACTGTCATAAATGCTTAAAGAAATATTCATACTTAATTTTTTATATATATACTAAAATCTTTAATCCAACCAGCAAGGTTAAATATGTCATGAATATAAATTAGGAACTAAAGATTTACATAAATGGCATTGTCATTTTCTGAGGTGTTTCAAATAAATACAGGAGGAAGTTTGGGATGTTAACATTGACCTACTGACTGGGTTTGTCACATAGCAAATGTGTGTTTTATGGACATTATAAATATCATTAAACGTATGCATTCTTGGATTTGGATGAATATTGAATGATCACTGTTTGCTTGATGCCATTTTTGCTAGCTATCAGTGGATTAAAAGGCAAGTTAATTTTGGTTCAAAGTCTTGTTTTCTTCTATTTGAGGAGTCTGGATCCACTGCTAAGGATACGAGTAGATTTGTGATATGGATGGACCTGAGCTGTTTCAATTCTACAGAATTTACTATGGGATAGTTCTATTGAGATATAGAAGAATGGAAACAAGTCCCAGTTTACAAAAGTATTTTATGTTATTTTCAATGAAAATCTATACCACATTCTAATTGTCAATTTAAGCTATTGTTAAATTTCCATGTATAGAGGAAGGGAAATATTTATTTTGCTGCACATTAGCATTGAATATAGAAATGTAGAAATGTAGTTTTCAAAATTACTTTTTTTAGAACCCATGATGAACAAAGCTGTATTAATTCACAATCTTTTATTGCCTTTTCAGAGTTTTCTTTATTTTTGGTTTGATTATGTTAGATATTGTTAAACATAATTTTTATTTTTCAACTGTGATGGATTCTTCTCAGTTTTTAGAATGAGAATTCAGCATGCAAAGAGAGAGAGAGAAAGAGAGAGGGTGGGAGGGAGAGAGAACTCAATTACTAGGCCCCTATGCAGTGTTTGTAAAAACTAGAGAGGCAGGAGTTTGCTGCTGCTCCTACTATTAATATCCTATTAATCGTATTAATATTGATTAATAAATCTGGTGAAGGGAGCTGATTTCTACTAATGATCATTTACTGTTTTACTGTTGGGTTAACCAGATCACAGAATACAGCTCAAGATAATTCCCATCAGAATTGACTTCATTAGAGAAAATCAAGTATGTACACACATTGGGTACAAACTGGTGGCCTCATTGTTACACAATACTTTTCCTTTGTATAGAAATTTTCCAACTCTTTAACTCTCTAATAGATTGAATGTTTGTGTCCCACCAGAATTCATATGCTGAAAACTAATTTCCAATACAATGGTATTTGAAAGTGGGATCTTTAGTAAGGGATTAGGTCATGGCAGTGGGGCCCTCAAGAATGAGATTATAAAAGAGACCCCAGTGAGCTCCCTTGTGTTATGAAGGCACAGCAAGAAGATAGTATCTATGTGCCAAGTAACACCTCTCATCAGATAACAAATCTGCTGATAGCTTGACCTTGTACTTTGGGGCTGCAGAGCTATAAGAACTAAATATCTGGCAGCCCATGTTATTCTGTTATAGCAGCTTGAACTAACTATGAGAATCTCTCTCTCTCTCTCTCTCTCATTCCCTCTCCCCTTCGCTCTTCACCTTATTATGATTCATCAGGAAATCCAAACATAACAGACACCACCCTTAACATGAAGTTGTATCAGCAGAAAGGATGAGGAGATAAGTCTATAGCCCCAATGTGTTTCCAAACCATTTTTCTAAAAATAAATGCACCACCATGCCGGGATAGAGCCCATATAGAGTTCTCTTAAAATGAGAGTGGAAGAAAAATAAGATGAGGAGCTTCAAGGTTCTCTCATCTCCATGTTATTGCAGAACTTCACAGCCTCACTAATCCTCCCAAGTTTCACCTTCTTTATGAAGGGCTGCAAAACAAGCGCTTCATAAGACCCTAGCAGTGCTGAGAATGCAGAAGAAAACTCTATTGGCCTGAAGTGCCAAAGCATAAAGCTGTGGCTTCTGAGACGCTTTTAAACTTCATCATGGTATGTAATGTGCATCCCAGAGCTGTTTGCCAAGCTTATTTCTACAAAGTAAACCACTAGGAGATCTCATCTGATCTCTTCAGGTTTCCTCACAAGGGTCTAGCTATCATTAAAGGTTCTAATATACATACATGCTTTAATGCTTATGAGATATGAGATTAAAACATAAAAGAGAATGGATCAATAACTCAACAAAGCATTCAAAGCAGTGTGTTTTAATCTTAGGACTACAGAAGACAATTCACAACCTTCAAAGTTTGTGAGTTCTATATGCAAAGCTAATTTCTCTCCCACCTTCTTCCACATCCATTCTGAGCTAGTGAATTGGGAAGTCATGACCACCACCACCTGACAGAAGATACTATGAAGACGGGGTAAGGTGGAGCATTCCAAGGACTCAGCAGAAGGGATTGCAGATGCTAAGAATGGAAATGTGCAGGTCGTGCACAATCCCATTAACTCTAACATAACATAAGACACGAAGACTGAATAGCAAAGTGCATCAAGTTACAAGACAGACACTAACTTTATTTTTCCTCTGGGCAAAGAAACAGTTAAGAAATGTAAGACTTTACTTTTTTTTAAGCTACAGTTTTCTCTTAAGAATCCATATAGCCCTGACAAAAGAAAACCAAAAAAAAAAAAAAAAAGAGACAATAGCTAACTAAATAACTGCATATAACCTCAGACTTGGAGAAAATGAAAAGTAAAAACCAGATTTTCTTGCAAACTCTTTATAAAGTACTACATGACAATATAATTGTTTGTATTCAAATTTGTATAATTTCTTATCTGCATAATAATATGTACCTTTTCATTGATAGACATTTCTACACTTAGGAAATGATTTTGCCATTAGAGATTTTTTTAAGATAGTGAAGATACCAATTTTTAATTTCTTGAATCTGTATAAAAACTCAACATTTCAATTGTCAGACTATTCTACCCCCAAATTGGTGAGCTCCAGGCTACCGTGACAGAACCTGGGCTGTCGGGTTCTCTGAAGCATTTGGTTCACGGCTTAATGTATTTATAACCTTACTGTGTGACAAAACTAGAAGTGATCATGTTATTATGTTGAAAGGATCCTGTGCCAGAGCTCCAATCTGAGACAAGCAAAAAAGGCACAATCAGAAATAAAGCATGTGAGAATTAGTCAATTCTGAAAAGAATGCAAGAGAGACACTCAGAGTAAAATGAGTAAAACATAAAGAAGGAGTTCTGAAGCATGCAAGCTTTAGACACATGCTGTGAAAAGCGTGCTGCCAGTATAAGTTCAGAAGATTTCAAATCTTATTTGCTCTCTTTCAGTTATTGGTCCTAAGACCAATACTTTTAGAATGTGGACCCCTGATATTACTGTTCCATGCCTTCCCAACCTGCTCCTTCAATAGTCTTGGCTACCTCAGTAAATGATAACCTACCCTCTAGTTGCTCAGAACCAAACTTTTATAATCACCCATGACCTTTTCCTTGCCTCATTCTTCACATTCCAGCTACTTGCAAATTCTCTTAGCTCTGCCATTAATCTGAACACTCTTTGTGATCTCCCAGCTAACTGGGATGTCATCATTGTCTGAGATGTCATCATTGGTCACTGGGAAAAGGAAGGTACCTCCTCACTGGTCTCAATCCATTTGCCCTTCCGCATCCCCACTATTTCAGGCTGTTCTCAGTAGAGATGTCCAAGTGCTACAGTGCCAGGAAAATCGACTACTCAAACACTGAAAAACTGCCAATGGCTCCTCATATTTTTTTTTTTTTGTTGGTGGACTGTAATCATACATCCTGATGCAGTTCAGGGTGATAGAGGCATACATGCACACAGCACTCATTGAGCCCTCCCCCAGTTCCCACTCCCCACACTCTCCCTCCCCACCTTCCCCACTGTGCTTGACACAGTGATTGGCTTTGATAAGTTTGTGTATGTACATCATGTCCATTAGGTTGTTTCCCCCTTTAAGTCTTCCTCCCCACTCCATCTCTCCTTCACTCTGCTAAGGTTTCTCCTCCTTTGTCTGGAGTTCTTCCTGTATCCCAACTTCTCCCTAGCTTCTGCATATGAGGGAGAACATCCAACCCTTCATTTTTTGTGAATGACTAATCTCACTTACCGTAATATTCTCCAGTTCCATCCATTTCCCTGAAAATGATGTAATTTTGTTCTTCTTTATGGCTGAGTAGAATTCCATTGTGCATATATCCCGTAATTTTGTAATCCATTCACCTGTTGATGAACATCTAAAAACATTAAAGAAGGAAATTGAAGATATTAGAAGGTGGAAAAATCTTCCATGCTCTTGGATTGGCAGAATAAATATCATCAAAATGGTCGTCCTTCCAAAAGTTATCTAGATTCAATGCAATCCTCATTAAAATACCATGGTCATTCTTCACAGATCTAGACAAATCAGTCCTTAAATTCATATGGAACAACAAAAAAACCACAATAGCCAAAAAAAGTTCTCAGCCACAAGAACCATGCAGAAGACATCACAATACCTGACTTCAAACTATACTACAGAGCGATAGTAATAAAAACAGCATGGTACTGGCACAAAAGCAGACACATAGACCAGTGGGGCAGAATAGAAGATTCAGAAACAAATCCACACACTTACAGCGAATTGATTTTTGACAAAGGGGCAAAAACATACACTGGAAAAAGGATAGCCTCTTCAACAAATGGTGTTGGCAAAAGTGGTTCTCCATATGCAGAGAAATGGAAATAAATCCCACATTCTCACTATGCACAGGAGTAAATTCAAGATGGATCAAAGACCTGGAAATTATACCAGAGACTTTGCAGTTATTTGAAGAGGGCATAGGATCAGCACTCTAACATATAGGCATGGATTAAAAACTTCCTCCACAAGACCCCAAAGGCACAGGAAATTAAAACAAGGATTACTAGGTGGGATTGCATTAAACTGAAGAGCTTCTGTGCAGCAAAGGAAATAATCAAGAACCTCAACAGAGAGCTGACAGAATGGGAGAAGATCTTTGCCAGCTACTCCTCTGATAAAGAACTAATATCTAGAATATACGGAGAACTTAAGAAACTCACCTCTAAAAAAACAACCCAATCAAAAAAATAGGCAAGTGACCTAAATAGACACTTCAAAAAAGAACAAGTACAAATGGCCAATAAATATATAAAAAAATGTTCTACATCATTAGCAATAAGAGAGATGCAAATCAAAACTACCCTGAGATTTCACCTAACTCCAATTAGAATAGTAATCATTAAAAACACAAACAACAAATTCTGGCGAGAATATGGAGAAGTAGAAATTCTGATACACTGTTGGTGGGATTGCAAATTAACGCAACCACTTTGGAAAACAGTGTGGAGGATCCTCAGAAGTATGAGAATGAACCTATCATATGACCCTGGGCTCCTCATTTATGACTGAGTCAAAAACCAGTTCTCACAATGAGCTGTGAATTTTATCCCCTGACCATTCTATTTAACATTTTACACTGTCTCTACCCTAGAACCCTCAACACTCAAATGTTCTTAATTCATTTTTTTCTATCTTATTTTCATTAAACATGAAAATAATTTAGGTTATTTTTCACATAAAGATTGAGTACTTTTTACAGGAATTTTTGTGGTACTGGGGATTAGACCCAGGGATATTTTAACTCCGAGATGCACTCCTAGACCAATTTTACTTTTTATTTGGAAACAGGGTCTCACTAAGTTGCTGAGAGCCTTGTAAGTTGTTGAGGCTGACTTCAAACCTGTGATCCTCCTGTGTTAGCCTCCAAAGTACTGGTATTACAGGTATGCACCACCATATTCAGGGTTAGTAGGAGTTATTATTGAATATCTATCTTTTTGACAAATTACCTCTCTTCCTCTTCAGTTCTTATTCTTTTAGATAAACACCTTAAATACTACATATTTTACCTGGTTATTTGTTTTTTATGTCTTTTATTGCTAGGATGTAAGTTCTACAAGAGAAAGTTCTTTTGCCTGATGATAAACTTCACTATGCTAAATATTTAGAGATGTTACTGGGAACTATTATTGATCAATTAATAAATAGTCAAATAATTACAATTTGGGTTTGGATTTTATTAACAAAATGATAATAGGTTTCTTTTATTTGTCATTTCAGTTAATATTTGATAGGCTAGTAGGTGACAGCCTTGTGATAAGGTGGAGATATACACATTAACATAGGAGAATTCCATGCTCAAAAATTCCAAACATTTTTAAAATGTTTTTTCTGAAAGGGTTACTACAGGAAACAATATCTGTTTCTTTCTCCTTTGTCACCAGACCACTAATACCAGGATTTTTACTTTTCTGGTTTATTTTTTGTAGTCTATACTGTCAATATAGGCCCTTGGCTAATAGTGGTAGTTAGTAAGTACTTTAATGTGGATGAATGAGCTTTATGTTAGTCTCTGCAAAATGAGGAGCTTGGTCCAGGACAAGGTTCTTCAATTTCAGTCCTATTGTAATCTTGGGGGTTATTTTAGGTTGTATGCTTGATGACAGAAGCAGCCATTCCACTAGATGTAGTGACAATCAAAGGCATCTCCAAAAAGTGCCAAATGTGCCTGACAGCAAATTCATGCCCAGGTGAGAACCTCTTCTCTGAAAGATTCTAACATTTTTTTTTTTTTTGCGGTACCGGGGATTGAACCCAGGGGCATTCTACCTCTGCGCTACACCCCCGGCCCTATTTTTTTATATTTTATTTTGAAACCGGGTCTCACAAAGTTGCGGAGGGCCTCACTAGGTAGCGAGAGAGACACACACACACACACACACACACACACACACACACACACACACGGAGGCGGGGGGTGGGGAGGCTGAGGCTGGCCGTGAACCCGGATTCTCTGGTCTCCACCTCCCAAAGTACTGGGATTACAAGCGTGTGCCACCACGCCCGGCAGATTCTAACATTTTATAAAATAAGACTTTGGAATTCTTTTAAATAACTGATCAGCAAAAAGTAGAAGCTAATTTTTTAATGAAATTCAGTCTCTGGAGAACACAGTCAAGTGACTTAAGAATCATTTCAAGTCAATGTTCCTAAAGTCTATTCTCAGCAAATTGGAATCATTGGGGGATACTCCAGGTGAATCCATGTTAGCTATGGAGGGCATGGTACAACTTCTCAATCCAAGTGTTAATGTGATCCATGCAAAAAGCAGAAACTGTTTACTCTCATGGCCCACTTTATCTTATTTCCGCATCCCTGCCTCCCTTACCAAAAGCTGGGCAAATGCTAATTAAAATTGTAAAATAAGTCAGTTGATTTTTATTATCATTGTTGTTTTTTTGTGTGTGTTTTCCCTTTTTATTTTATTTTTTTGTGGTACTGGGGATTGCTTCACCCCCAGCCCTATTTAGTATTATTTATTTTTATTTTGAAACAGGGTCTTATTAAGTTACTGTGGCTATCTTTGGACTTGTGATTCTCCTGTCACAGCCTTTCAACTACTGGGATTACAGAGATGAGCCACCATGAATTTCTGTTGTCTTTATTTGTAATTTAGCCTCTATATTCATAAGATAGACTGGCAAATGCTGCTACAGCAAGTAACTATACCATGATACTGGAAGTTAAAAAAAATACAAGTTTATTTCTATAATGGTACTTACATCCCCTTGAGTAAGCAGGGGAATTTTCATGTTTTCTTCACTTCAGAATCTAAAATAATACTTTCGACCATCTTGAACATTACAGTCAAAGAAAGAGAGCATGCCAAACTGTGGACTAATACTTAAAGTCTCACATTTGGTTGGCTAAAGTATGTCATGCAGTAGTGCCCCATTTCAAAGAGACTGAGGAGACAATCATACCATGTGACCACCCAGTGGGAGGAGAATCAGAAATAGGTTGAATAGCAACTAATGGCTACCCAGGTCTCCCTTTTCCTTCAGGAATGTTCTGTTACATTGTCATTACTTCTTTCATCTAAAGTTTACCTATAAAAGCCGGGCGGGATGGTGCACGCTTTTAATCCCAGTACTTGGGAGGCTGACACAAGAGGATCGCAGGTTCATGGCCAGCCTCAGCAACTTAGTGAGGCCCTCCTCACTAAGCATCTTAGTGAGACCCTGTTTCAAAATAAAGAATAAAAAATAAGGCTGTAGCTTATTTTTAATAAAATAAGGAGGTGTAGCTAGGGGGTAGAATGCCCCTGGCTTCAATCCCTAGTACCAATAAATAAATAAATAAATAAATAAATAAATAAACAAACATTACACATATGTGACCTTGTATCTTGCTACCAAAATCCTTGGGGTGATAGAAAAAAATGCAACTGATTACATAATTTAAACAAAAAAATGCACATTTCTACTACAGAAAAAAATGTGTTTTAAGCGACAGGCATGGTGGCGCATGCTTGTAATCCCAGTACTTTGGGAGGCGGAGACCGGAGGATCCAGGTTCATGCCCAGCCTCAGCTCTCTCTCTCTCTCTCTCTCTCTCCCTGTCTCTCTCTCTCTCTCTCTCTCTCTCTCTCTCTCTCTCTCTC
>PVJS01055507.1:0-12629 GCA_004027185.1 Glis glis
CCTTTTATTAATAAGAAGTGACCCTCTTTGTCTCTTCTGATGTGTTTTAGCTTAAAGTCTGTTTTGTCTGATATAAGCGTTGCTACCCCTGCTTGTTTTCGATCTCCGTTTGAATGGTATATCTTTTTCCATCCTTTTACCTTTAGCATATGAGTATCTTTGGCTAGAAGGTGAGTTTCTTGTAGACAGCATATAGTTGAGTTATGCTTTTTGATCCACATTGCCAGTCTTTTCCTTTTAATTGGGAAGTTGAGTCCTTTGACATTCAATGTTATTATAGAGATATGATTTTTGTTTCCTATCATTTTTGAGTTTTATTTTCTATTTGCTGTGGTGACAGATCTCCTTGTTTAGTTGCCTACCTGGTGGAGTTCACCTCTCCTGTGGTTCTGAAGATTGCTTGTTTTTCCTTCTTTGTGGTTTATTTCTTTCAGGATTTTCTCTAGTGTTGGCTTGGTCCTCATGAATTCTTTAAATGTTTGTTTATCATGGAACATTTTTATTTCTCCATCAATTTCAATGATAGCTTTGCTGGATATTTCTGTCTTGGTTGGAGGTTGTTTTCTTCCAGAGTCCGGAGTATTTCGTACCAATCCCTCCTGGCATTCCTGACTTGAGTTGAGAAGTCTGGGGTTATTTTTATTGTTTTGCCTCTGTATGTCACACGTTCTTTTGTTCTTACTGCTTTTAGGATTCTTTCTTTGGCCCCTATATTAGTCGTTTTAATTATTACGTGGCGAGGGGAGGTCCTTCTTTGGTCCTGTCTTAACGGTGTTCTATATGTCTCCTGTATGTGTATGTCCAAATCTTTCTCTATGTTTGGAAAATTCTCTGAAATTATTTCTTTAAAGAGGTTTCTTATACCCTTGGTCTGTGCTTCTAAACCTTCTTCAATGCCTTTTATCCTTAGATTAGGATGCCTTGCTTTGTCTTGTATTTCTTGAATGGCCAGGGTGTGTTGTTGTAATATCTTCTGTATATCATTGACTGTGTTCTCAGTTTTGAATGAGCTGTCTTCCAGGAGTGATATCCTATTTTCCATGTGGTCGAGCCTACTAGCATTGGTTTCTATTGCAGTCTTTAATTCGTTTATTGATTCCTTCATTTCGTTCAGAGTTTCTTTCTGATTCTTCCTTAGAGCCTCAACTTCCTCTTTCATCTCCTCTATGCTTACTTTGAGGCCTTTCATCATTCTGAAGATCAAAATTCGGAATTCTCCGTCTTGCATTTCCTGCAGGTCAGAGTCAGTGATCTCACTTGTTGATGCATTGTGGGTCTTTCTTATTTCCTCACTGTTCTTCATTCTTGCATTTTCGGTGTTTTCCATTTTGTGTTTCTGTTGCCTCCGCATCATTTTCCTTTCTGTGTATGAGACCTCTTGATGGCTCCTGTAGTCCCAATTGGGTCAGTATGCTGCAGGCTGTGGATCCCTCTTGTCCGGTTGGCTGTGGCGTGGTATTATGTGTGGAGGGGTATGCAGGGTCCGGAGCTCAGGTGTTGTCACGTGAGGAGCACTTCGAGGCGCGGTGTTGCGTGTGGGTACTGAGGCACGGGTGATGGTGCCGAAAGGTGCCCTGTTTCCGAGGTGCAGGTGCTGGGGGTCGCCCGAGCCCATAGGGATGCACACATGTTCCGGGTCTCAGGCAATGTCGCCGGAGGGTGTCTGGGTTCTGATGCGCTGTGCTGAGGATTTCACATGGGCCCGTGGGAGGTGCGGGCTCCAGGTATTGAGTAGGGGTGCCTAAGGGTGCACAGGCTCTGTGGCGCGGCACAGAGGATCGCGCGTGGGTCCCAGGAAGGAGCGTGTGCTCCTAGATCTCAGGTGTCAGTGCCAGGGTGTTTCCTGACTCAGAGACAACCTGGAGAGTCCCGCGGGTCTTGGGTGGTGGCGCTGGAGAGTATCCAGGCTCTGGTGCAGAGGTCGCTGAGGTGATGCTGAGGCCCGGGCGGGCGCAGAGGCTGCCGGGGTGACACGCGGGGACACCGGGGTCTGGTACCTGGCGCCGAGGCCGCCGAGGTGATGCCGAGGCCACCGAGGTGATGCTGAGGCCTTGGGTGGGCGCAGAGTCCACTGAGGTGACACGGGGGGGGGATCCGAGGCCCAGGGCAGGCGCAGAGGCTGCCGAGGTGACGTGCGGGGACGCCGGGGTCTGGTACCTGGCGCAGAGGCCGTCGAGGTGGCACAGAGGCTGTCGGGGTGATGCCAAGGCCTGGGGCGGGCGCAGAGTCCGCCGAGGTGACACGGGGGGGGGATCCGAGGCCCAGGGCAGGCTCAGAGGCTGCCGAGGTGACGCGCGGGGACGCCGGGGTCTGGTACCTGGCGCAGAGGCCACCGAGGTGGCGCAGAGGCTTGGGGCGGGCGCAAAGGCCCCGGAGGTAAAGCCGAGGCCTGGGATGGGCGCAAAGGCCCTGGAGGTGAAGCCGAGGCCTGGGGCAGGTGCAAAGGTCCCGGAGGTGAAGCCGAAGCCTGGGGCGGGCGCAAAGGCCCCGGAGGTTAACTCGTGTCTCTATTTTTGTTTAATTCCAGGAATATTTTTTATTTCTCCACTTATTTATTTTATGATGCAGTCCTCATTCAAGAGTTTATCATTCGGTCTCCATGTATTTATTTAATTTCTTTTGGTCTTCCTGTTGATGATATCTACTTGCATTCTGTTGTGATCTGAGAAGATGCAGGGAATTATATTATGTTTTTTGAATTTGCTGGTGCTTGCTTTGTGGCCCAGGATATGGTCTATTTTGGAGAAGGTTCTGTGGGCAGCTGAGAAGAATGTGTATTCAGTTGTTGCTGGTTGAAATATGCTGTATATGTCTATTAGGTACATTTAGTTTATAGTGTTCTTTAGGTTGGAAGAGTCTTTACTCATCTTTTGTCTGGAAGATCAATATAGTGACATGAGTGGTGTGTTGAATTCTCCCACTATAAATGCATTTGGTTCTATTTGAGACCTGATGTCCTGAAGAGTTTGTTTTACAAACGTGGGTGCACTCACATTTGAGGCATAAATGTTTACTATCATTATATCTTCTTGTTGGATTTTTCCTTTTATTAATAAGAAATGACCTGCTTTGTCTCTTCTGATGTGTTTTAGCTTAACGTCTGTTTTGTCGGATGTGAGCTTTGCTACCCCTGCTTGTTTTTGGTCTCCATTTGCATGATAAATCTTTTTCCATCCTTTCACCTTTAGCCTATGGATATCTTTGGCTGTAAGATGAATTTCTTGCAAGCAGCATATAGTTGGATTATGTTTTTTAACCCACATTGACAGTCTATGTCTTTTAATTGGGGAATTAAGACATTCAGTGTTATTATTGAGATATGATTTCTTTTTCCTGTCATTTTGAATTCTATTTATTTCTCCTTTTCTTAGTTGTCCACCTGGTGGAGTTCACTTCTTCTCTGGTTCTAGAATGTGCTTCTTTTTTCTTCTTTGTGTTTTATTTCTTTAAGCATTTTCTCTAGTGCTGCCTTGTTAGTCAAGACTTCTTTAAGTTTCTGCTTGTCTTGGAATGTTTTTATTTCTCCATCAATTTTAAATGATATCTTTGTTGGATATAGCAGTCTTGTTAGAAGTTGTTTTCTTCCAGGGTCTGAAGTACATCATACCGGTCCCTCCTGGCATTTATGACTTGAGTTGAGAAGTCTGGAGTTATTTTTATTGTTTTGCCCCTGAATGTCACCTGTTCTTTTGTTCTTGTTGCTTTCAAGTTTCTTTCCTTGACCTCTATGTTAGCATTTTGATTATTACATGGTGTGGGGAAGTCCTTCTTTGATCTTGTCTTAATGGTGTTCTGAATGTCTCCTGTACATGGATATCCAAGTCTTTGTCTATGTTTGGAAAATTCTCTGAAATTATTTTTCTGAAGATGTTTCTGATACCCTTGGTTTGTGCTTCTAGACCTTCTTCAATGCCTTTTATCCATATATTAGGACTTTTCATATTGTTCTATAATTCTTGGATGTTGAGGTTGTGTTGTTGTAATGTCTTTTGTATATTGTTGTCTGTTTTCAGTTTTGAAGGAACCGTCTTCCAAGAGTGATACACTGTTTTCCATGTGGTCTAGCCTGCCATGGTTGGTTTCTATTGTGGTCTTTAATTCATTTATTGACTCTTTCATTTCACTCAAAACTTCTTTCTGGTTCTTTCTTAAAGCCTCAATTTCATTTTTAATTTCTTGTACACTTTCTTTGAGGCCTTTCATCATATTGAAGATCAAAATTCAGAATTCTTTTTCTTGCATTTCCTACAGATCATTATTGGTGATCTCCCTTGTTGTTGAGTTGAGAGAGTTTATTGTTTCCTCACTGTTCCTCATTCTCATATTTTCAGAGTTCTCAGGTTTGTATTTCTGTCGTCTTGGCATCATCTTCCTCTTTGTGTGTGAGTCTTGTGTCTATTTGTTATCCCTTTATAATAGGGTTTATGCTGGGGATATATATTTGCCTCTACCAATATGACTCACATATTCAAACTTTTGAGTTTGTCCCCCAGAGCCTCTTTAACTAGATATAGTTCTTAGTGCAGGCAAACAGGGGTCTCTGATTGGCTGAAGGCCATAGTGCTCTCTAGGCCCAAACTCTGCAGGGCCAGAGACTATGATGTTCTGTTCAGAGCCTGCAGCCTGCTGGTTGGGATTTAGTGCCCACAGACACCACTGCTGCTCTGCTGATCATGGGCCCGTGAAACTGCAGAGCATGACCTTCGGCCTCTGTGGCCAGTGGGCTTAGGTTCAGCAAAGTCAGCGATTGCTACATTCCCAGCTTGTGGCCCAGCTCACTGAGCTTTGATGGCCCCCGGGACACCACCCCTGATCTGCTTGCTACAATCACATGATGTACTGTCAGTCATTAGCATGCATGCATGCCAAGCACAAAATTTGCTAGCAGAGAGTGTTGAGTTCCTAGCCTGTAGCTGTGATCAAGTGAAACACTGCCGGGCCCCTGGCCTCCTGGCCTCCTGGTGTGGCCTGGCCAAGATGGCACAGCTGCTGCTCTCTGCCCAAGGCCCATTCTCTGGCAGAGAAAGATTGTACAGTTCTAAGCTTGTGGCTTGGGTGGCTCTGTTTCTTAGCCCTAGTGACCACTGCTGCTCTGGGCAGCTACAATCACGTGAGCCCTTGTTGGCCTCTGGCATTGGTACTTGTTGGCACTTGTGCCCAAACAGGCCAGGCACAAGTTTATTGCTTTTTGAGCCTGCAACTCAGTAGGCTGAGTTATTTCCTCCTGACATCACAGCTGGGTGTCCTATAGTGACTCCTGGAGACCCTAAAAGGGCTTGGCAAACTGCAGACTGTAGGTCCCTCCCGCCCGAATGTCTCTAGTGGCTGTCTGCTAATTCACCTCTCTGTTGTATATGACAGTAGCCCCCATCCCCATCTCTGCAGGGGTGATTTTCAAAGTCTCAGACCCCAGCAAGTCTATTTCCTTGCCACAAAACTCCCTGTGGCCGCACAGGGCCGTCTCCTACTGGGATGGCTTGTTAACCTAAGGTCTTGATGAGCACTGCTCTACATTCAGGTAGGAAGAGAGTAGGATCTGCCTGGGTCCCTGCATGAAGAGATGTGTTCACCTGCAACCGCAGAATCTGGCTGGATCATCTGGGTCCCAGGTCTTTGTCGAGCATTGAGCGAAATGCTGACTGCTTTTGATGATGGTCTGTAGTCGCTGGATTCACAATAAACTACTGTTTCTTTGCTAGAGGTCTCTGGGAGCTGCGGTGCTGGCAGCTGCCAGCCCCAATGAGGCCTGGCCAGGATGGCAGTGCCACCGCTCTCTGTTCACCAGGTGAGGAGCATGGAGCTCTTTACATCCCTCTGCTCTGTCTTCTGGCTCTGATTTCACCACATTTCAACTTTCGTTGTTTTGTTGAGTTTTTCACTGTTTTTCTTCCCTTGTCAAGAAGCAATCTTCCTGGTGGATGAGTTCTGAGTCTCATAGCAACTGAAACATGCTGTCTCCTTCTATGTTGCCATCTTCCCTCTCCTCACAACATTCTGAGATATATCAAGTGCACTTCTTTTATAACATCCATGTACATCTCCGTCTTTTATTGTTTTGTACATCTTGTATGAATTGCCTTCTGTTCTTACTCTCTTATATCTAGATTTGTTCATTATAAGTAGGTAGAAGCCGCCGAGCATTGTGGCACATGCCTGTAATTCCAGTACTTGCGAGGCTGAGACAGGAGGATCACAAGTTTGAAGCCAACCTTAGCAACTTAGTGAGACTCTCAGCAACTTAACAAGACCCTGTTTCCAAATAACAAATAAAATAGGGCTGGGGGAGTAACTCGGAGGTAGAATGCCCCTGGGTTCCATCCCTAGCACCACACACACACACACACACACACACACACACACAGAGTAGGTTGAAGCCTCTGATTACTTCATTGTGTCTTGTAGGATTCAGACCTACCAGGATTCAATCATGGGGCTTCCCCCCAATGACCTCACTTAATTCTATTCACCTCCCAAAGGCTCCATCCCTAAACACCATAGTTGAAATTTCCACCTTCTTACTATCTCACATCTGGGGCAAAATTTCAATATGAGCCCTTTGGGGACACTTAAACCATATCCAAACAATAGCATTCAGGTACATTTTATATTCCATAAATTTCCTTTGGGGTAGTAAATGAGATGTTACAAAATATTTATTATAAAAAAGGAGGCAATTTATGATAGTGTGCAACTACAATACACCAATTAAAAAAAACTTTTTAAAAAGAAGGCAATTGGGTCAGTGAAACTATTCTATATGGTACTGTCTTGATAGATTCATATCATTATACATTTGTCAAAAACAGCCAGGCATGGTGGCACATACCTGTAATCCTGGTACTTGGGAGGCAGAGACAGGAGAATTGCAGGTTTGAAGCCGGCCTCAGCAACTTAGCGAGACCCTGCTTCAAAATAAAAAATAAAAAGGGCTGGGGGTGTAGCTCGGAGGTTGAATGCCCCTGGATTCAATCCTCAGTACCACATACACACACACAAAACATGGGATGTGCCACACGGAGTGAACTCTAACGTAAACCATAGACCTGAGTCAATAACACTATTTCGACACTGTTTATCAGTTGTGTCAGGTGTCCCACACTCACACACAATGCTAATACCAGGGCAAGGCTGGAGTGAGAGTATCTAGGGGATCTCTCCACCCAAAACATTTTGTAAATTTAAAACTAACTGCTCATAAAACAATTTTTAAAACTTTTTTGTTGTAAAGAAGGCATTGGCTGTGATTAGTTGGAGCTGCTGCTCTAAAGAAAGACCAAGTTCATAAAAATTCAAACTTACCCCCCAAAACTAGAATGGGTGGTATTCTCCAAAAATATTCTTTACAAAAAGTGGCATCACAGAGTTCTTTTAAGTAGCAAATGTCTTTAATATATTTAAATGGGACTCTGTTTATCAACCTTAGCCTTCCCTTGTGTGTTCACCAGGAACATACATATCTATTCGTAAAAAGAGGAACAACTGGAGAGGGAAGGTGTGTGTGCAGTGGCACACGCTTATAATCCCAGTACTTAGGAGGCTGAGACAGGAGGAATTTAAGGTTTGAGGCCAGCCTCAGCAACTTAGTGAGAACCTCAGCAACTAAGCAAAACCCTGTTTCAAAATAAATAAATAAGCCGGGCATGGTGGCACACGCTTGTAATCCTAGTACTGGGGAGGCTGAGACAGGAGGATTGTAGGTTCGAGGACAGCCTCAGCAAGTAATGAGACCTCATCAACCTAGTGAGACCCTGTTTCAAAATAAAAATAAAATAGGCCTAGGGGTATAGCTCAGAGGTAGAATGCCTCTGGGTTCAATCCCCAACACCATAAATAAATAAATAAATAAATAAATAAATAAATAAATATAATAGGGTTGGGGGTTTTAACTTGGAGGTAGAATACCTTTGGGTTTAATCCTAGTACCAAAAAAAAAAAAAACCCCACAAAAAACTCTACAGACTTGCATCTCTGGAGAAAAGGTGACAAAATTAGGCAACCTCAAAATGTCTGCTGCCAAAGAATAACAGCAAGAAAGGGAAGAGTCTGTCATTTACTTCCTAAAATATAAGCATTGGAGATACTTGTATTCCTAGGTATAATCAATCTTTTCCTACAGTGTACTGTATATACGAATCCATCTTTGGTCTCACAATTGAATTGCAGCTGACATTTCTTGCCTAACTTTTGCTGTTTTCCCCTGAGTAATAATCCCATTTTTTAAAAAATAAGTGATGGGGTTTAATACTTTCATCAAGATGAGCTCATTGACTATTCATATTCTGCTATGTTATGTAGCAGCCACACGGGAAACCCTAGTAGGATTTCAAAAGCAGAAAATAGTAGGTATGGTGAGAAGGCTGCTACGTGTGGGCGTTTGGAAGTTATGAATACGAGATGAAAGAAAGCAAATTCCGTTTTAATAATGGTTGGTGCAAAAGGGAAACAGGTGATTCTGAGCAGATGGCTAAAAATATTATGAAGCAGCTTTTATTCAAAGAACATTCAAAAGTGTAAAACCCTCATTTATTTTAGCTTTAACACACTTCTCTTGTAAATCAGAAATAAGTTTTTTTAAGGGAGGGAGAGGGGAGATAAATTAATACAATTGAACATTTTAGAATAACCATTACATGACTCCTTTGCCTTTTCTCTCCTTGTGACGTCCCATTTTCTTGTCTCTTTGTTTACTGTGTCTCATTAGCCTCTTCTGCACCGATCCATCCAAGGATTTATCTGAACTCACCTCCATTGTTCCATTCTGTCCTCCTCCCTGCCAGGGAATGTGCATGTGGATGGAATTGGCAAGATTGTTTGACAGCTTGTCTCTACTACTCTGCTGCCAAAAAAGTGAAAGTGGATATTTATATGGTCCATTTCAACAAGCTGGTATTACATGATGAGCCAAGTGTCTTTTAAAACAATGATTAATGTTTCTTGACTGACCACCTGGCAAATGACACTGGACTGGTCCAACTTACCAGTGAATGGGATTTTCCTAGATTTGTGCAGGGCTCCACAGTCTTCGTTGGGATACCTGGAAGTGGGTTTTTATGTTTGGATTTTGTGTATGCCAGTCACAGAGTGTGGGGCTGGTAGTCTTGGGTTGAAATGTATGACATCACCATTTTTTATGTCAAAAATAGTAAAAAAAATTAGCAATGTCATATGGTTCAACCTAATACATACTCAAAAGTTCTTGATTAGAACTGAATAGGCAATAGAAACCATCCTGTAGAAGATTTGAAGTGGTACATAAAAAATACAGAAACTCAGTAAACTAGTAAGAAATGACAAACAACCCCATTTAGAGCAGACATTCTCAGCTAACATTGGAAGTTCCAACAGGAGATAGATAGGACACACATAAACTGTCCTCCACAATTGTAATTTGGACCTTAGCTTTCTGCACCAAAATATTAATAATGAAGTCAGTCATGGTGGCGCATGTCTGTAATCCTAGTACTTGGGAGGCTAAGAAAGCAGGATCTCAGGTTCAAGGCCAGCCTCAGCAATTTAGCAAGACCCTGTTTCAAAATAAAAAATAAAATAGGGCTGAAGGTGTAGCTCAGAGGTAAAAATGTCTCTGGGTTTGACCTCTAGTACCCCCAAAATTAATAATAATAATAATAGAATGAGAATGACAATAACCAACATTTCTTTAGCATTTATTATATACCAGACTTGATGCTAAGTGCTTTATGTTTACTTTGCATTTAATCCCTACCATAACCCTATTAGAGTGTTTGTCTCCATCTTACAGATGAAAAAGTTAAAACAAAATTCTTACTATCTTTGAGAAACATTAAGCTGAAAAACAGTCTTGACAATGTCCTCAATGTTGCTTGGGTAAATGTAGCACATCTTTTATAAGGATATTCTTTTAATATTCCTTGGCTTTGAACAAAGTTTCTCATGCATGTGAATTACCTAAAGACTCCTCACCCACCCCAAATTTGGACTGTATAGTGAGTGCCCTCATCCTTCACAATGTGGTTCTTTTTTTTTTTTTTCTGGTGCTGGGGGTTAAACCCAGGGGCATTCTACCTCCAAGCTACACTTCCAGCCCCATTATTTATTATTCTTTTTTTATTTTGAAACAGGGTCTTGCTAAGTTGCTGATGCTAACTTTGAACCTGCGATCCTCCTGTCTCAGCCTCCCAAGTACTGGGATTTCAGGCGTGCGCCACCACACCCGGCAGAATGTGATTCTTATGACAACATTTTTTACATGGCTAGGAGGTTATTAGAAATGTAAAATCTTAGGCCTCACTTTGAAAGTATCAGAAACCCATTTCATCAAGATCCCCCAGGTGATTTATATGCACATTAAAGTTGAGAAGTGTCACGTTAAGTGTAAAGCAGGTCCCACAAGTCTGGATTTTAAACAAGACTCCCAAAGTGATTCTGATGTAGGTGATCAGTGGCAAGATGACATTTTCTAAAACATTATCTCAGGACATGATACCAAAATGCAATCCACTGGAAGCACAGCTGCAGCAGCCTGAGAAGCCAGGGGCTCACAGAGCCCAGACCTTCTGAGGGCGTGTGCAGAGCAGTCTGGATCCAGAAACAAAACGCAGACATTGGCAGCGCTTCCCCTACTTCTTTAACCCCATGGGCAGGGGAGAATGCATTGTCTAAGTGAAGGGGAGTAGCAGACTGACCCACTTCAGACATGAAATTATTAGAAGCCAAAATATAGCTAAAAAACTATGTGAATGTGGCATTCACTCCGCAATATATTCATGTTTTAATTTTTGTGTGTGAGTGTGGGGCTGGGGATTGAACCCTGAACTACACCCCCAGCCCTATTTTACTTTTTATTTTGAAACAGGGTCTCACTAAGTTGCTGTGGGCCTCACTAAGTTGCTGAGGCTGGCCGCGAACCTGTGATCCTCCTGTCTCAGCCTCCCAAACACTGGGATTACAAGCATGCACCACCACGCCCAGCATGCTTTAATTTAAAAAAAGAAAAGTCCCAAGCCAGATCTGGTGGTGCATGCCTGTAATCCCAGTACTTGGGAGGCTGAAAAAGAAGGATGGCAGGTTGGAGGGTAGCCTCAGCAACTTAGCGAGACCTTGTTTCAGAATAAAAATGGCCGGGGTGTAGCTTGGAGGTAGAATGTACCTGGGCTCAATCCCCAGTACAAAAATGAAATAAAATACAAAATAAAAATGACTTAAATATTTACCAGTGGCCAAAGTAATGCTGCAGTAAGGTGCATGATTTATTTTGTGGCTGCAAGAACCCCAGTGCATACTTCTACTTCCAGGCTATATTGGCAGATGAAAATTTTCCTTCTCCTTATGGAAATTTGGGGTGGTTCTGAAAAGACAACGCTAGATAACGGGGTAGATTAATATGTAGAAGGAAACCCATCATAAGGCAAATTTCTCACAACATGCCCAAGAGAGAGGTAGGCTTTAGGGGTCAAAGGGCAACCTTCCCTGTTCTATGACTAAGAAAATAGCCGCCACAAGGTGGCGCAAAGTCACAGAGAATTGGTGTGAGAACTGTGATCCTGGTTGCCTGTCTCCCAAACTTCTCTCACCCTGGATTTCTGGGTTTTAAGTCCCAGGCATTCTCCATATCCAACTTTGTGAGCTAAGGTGGGCTTTAAAATATGGGAAAGAAAAGGAGAACCTGAGAGAAGGAATCTATGAAAAAGAGCATCTGACTGGCTAATTACACTGGCTGGGTCAGAAGAAAAGATCCATCTACAGAAAACTGTGATGAGTCACACATTCTCCTGAATGTAAACCTGCTTCACAAGTTTGAAGGAATCCCAAGTCCATATGCAGGCAGGTGTGCACTGGAATTCTGGCCTTGCTAGGCCTTTAAACGTTTACTGAACTTCTGAGCCTCCAGTCTCTCATCTGTAAAATGAGGACAGTGCTGTCCACCTTGTTGGATTCTTATAAGAATGCATGGAAAATGCTCACCTTTGTGGGTAATACCCAATTTTCAACAAGAATAAAATGGTGGTTTACTAATGTTGAAGCATTAACATCCAGCACATTTTAGTGATGGTTTATTGGACATCATGATAAAACCAAAGATAAATACCATATGATCTCTGATTTTTTTTTTTGTATGTAGGGATTGAACTAGAGGTGTTCTACCACAGAGCCATGCAACCATCCCCCATTTTTATTTTTTTAATTTTAAAACAGGCCTCAGTAAGTTATTGAGGGTGGCCTCAAACCTACAATCCTCCAGTCTCAGCCTCCCAAGTACTGGGATTATAGGAATGCACCACTATGTCTGATTTTAAAAATCTCTTTATTAGATATTATTAACAATAAAAATAGCCAACATTCATTTGGTGCGTGCAATGGCTTTTAACTTTTTTTGTGTGTGTGGTACGGGGGATGAACCCAGGGGCATTCTACATCCAAGCTACAACCCCAGCCCTATTTTATTCTTTATTTTGAAATAGGCTGAGGACCTCACTAAGTTGCTGAGGCTGGTCTCAAGCCTACAATCCTCCTGTCTCAGCCTCCCAAGTAGTAGGATTATAGGCATGTGCCACCATACCCAGTTTTCTCCTCTTTCTCCTCCTTCCTTCCTTCCTTCCTTCCTTCCTTCCTTCCTATTCCTTCTCCTCCTCCTCCTCCTCCTCCTCCTC
>PVJS01055508.1:0-12629 GCA_004027185.1 Glis glis
AACGCAGGGGCGTTCTACCTCCGCACTACGCCCCTGGCACTATTTTTAATACTTTATTTTGAAACCGGGTCTCACGAAGTTGTGGAGGGCCTCACTAAGGAGAGGGGGGGGGGAGAGAGAGAGAGAGAGAGATCTGAGGCTGGCCGCGAACCCGGATCCTCCGGTTCCTCCGGTTTCCGCCTCCCAAAGTACTGGGATTACAAGCGTGCGCCACCACGCCCGGCGCCTCAGCAATTTTTTTTTTTCAGTATTGGGAATTGAACCTAGGGGCATTCTACCTCCAAGCTACACCCCCAGCCCTATTTTTTATTCTTTATTTTGAAACAGGGTCTCACTAAAGTTGTGGAGGGCCTCACTAAGTAGCTGTGGATAGCCACGAACCAGTATCCTCCGGTCCTAGTCTCTCAAGTACTGGGATTACAAGTGTGCACCACCATGCCCGGCCTCAGCGATTTTAGCTTCTAAAAATTGAGTAAATGTTCCAGTTAATTCAAGGTACACATAACTAGTTTGCATTTACATAGTTAGTCTGTGGTGATTAAACAGTACAACTGACGACTACTACTAGAATCCCAGCTGTGCAAAAGAGCAAATGTTCAATTTCTAAATCTGATTCTGTATTCATGTGTATAGCATACTAATATAAAGTGTTATCAGAGACGGGTATGGTGGTGCACGCTTGTAATCCCAGTACTTGGGAGGCTGAGACAGGAGGATCGCAGATTCAAAGCCAGCCTTAGCAAATTAGTGAGGCCCTCTGCAACTTAGTTTGACCCTGTTTCAACACAAAATAATAAAATAAGGCTGGGGATGTAGCTCAGAGGTAAAAGCCCCTGGGTTCCTTTCCCAGTACCCCCCCCAAAAAAAGTGGTATCAGAGACAGTGAATGTAGTGATAAATAAAATTCGAATTACTACAATTTTAACATTAGAAATTGTTTATACACCTCCTCTTTTGATTAATGTTTTAACAGTATTAATAAACTACAAGAATGTCTATTAATCCAATTAGAATTCTAAGCTCCCACTTCTTGTAAAGATAATAAGCAATGGAATGGCACACAAGAGAGCACAGAGATAAGGAGAAGCAGACACTTAGTAAGCTCCTTACTGTACTTACCTTAACTCTTGATGACTTCCTAGATCCTTCACGAAAGGCCTAAAATAAGCATGGAATTCTGAGTTAGTTGTTTTAAATACTGGAAAATCGATTCATTCATTGAAGCTTTTGAATGAAGTATTATAATAAAACAAAAAAATTGGTAATAACCAATAAAGCTAGAACTAGGGCAATTTGAAGTAAATAAAGGTTATCTACTAGACTACTCTTCTATTAAAATGTAATAGACTATTTAGAATATGAAAGTATGTACATAATGTGATGCAAAGACACAACTTTCCAGATAATCTGTGCATTTAATATTGCAACCATAACTCTTGCACAGTATAACTATGGGCAGCAATTATGTACTATATATTTTAAAAAGCATGAAGAGAGTATTTTATAAGTTATCATCACAAAGAAGTTAAAAATGTTTGAGGAGAGGTTTCACCTGATTTAAACATTATACAATGTAAGCCGGGCATGGTGGCGCACGCATGTAATCCCAGTACTTGGGAGGCTGAGACAGGAGGATCACAGGTTTGCAGCCAGCCTCAGCTACTTAGGGAAGACCTCCATTACTTAGTGAGACCCTGTTTCAAAATAAGGAATAAAATAGGGCCGGGGTATAGCTTGGAGGTAGAATGCCCCTGGGTTCAATCCCCAGTACTGCAGAAATATAATAATAATAAAAAATAAACATTACACAATGTATATATGTATTAAATATTATAAAATATACCATTAATAGGTACAACTTTTATGCTTTGGTACATCAGTTGAAAAAAATGCCAGGTACAGTAATGGCACATGCCTGTAATCCCCGATAAAAATAAATATTACAACTATAGAAAAATATTTATGATAAAATTGGGAAGGTATTAGAAATAGTATAATAATTTGGTTGAAATGAAACATGTTAGGGTAATGTTATTATTTTAATTATCTAAGCAATGAGCTACCAAGTAATATTTGAGCCCTTAATGGGGCTTAAATAATAAGCCCTATTGAAAAGAACTGTATTTATTCAATAAGTATTTACTGAGCTCACATTAATCTCCAGATCCAAACAGACTTAATTCATATTGCCTTACCTCCCCCTGCAAAGTGTAAGGTCTACTTATAGAAACAAACAAACATAGAGATAGAAATATAGATCCAAACATACTTAAGTACTAACTTTGTGTTCAGATGATATATTAGAAGAGAGCAAGCTCTTTTCTTCTTAAGGGAAGAAAATGTTTATGTAAAACATGGGGGGAAGAGCGAGGTGGACTTTGGAGAATATATATATTCAGATAGACAAGTGAAAGGAATACAATCCTGAGAGTACAGAGAACTATGGAAGAATGCATGAAATAGGAAGAAAGTATATCAAATTCAAGGGAAAATTAATATGCCACCATTTACCAACTGAAAAGCAGTATGATATACAATTAGCTAAAATAATATCAAAGTACTGCTGGGCGTGGTGGTGTATGCTTGTAATCTCAGTACTTGGGAGGCTGAGACACGAAGATCGCAGGTTCAAAGCCAGCTTCAGCAACTTAGAAAGGCTCTCAGCAACATAGCCAGACCCTGTTTCCAAAATAAACTAAAAAATAGGTCTGGGGATATAGCCTGGAGGTAGAAGGCCCAAGGGTTCCATCCTGAGTACCACCAGAAAAAAAAAAATCAAAGTAGGTCATGGAGCCTTATTTAAAAAGTCAGCCGGGCATGGTGGCGCACGCTTGTAATCCCAGTACTTGGGAGGCTGAGACCGGAAGATCCAGGTTCGTGGCCAGCCTCAGCTACTTAGTGAAGCCCTCCACAACTTCGTGAGACCCGGTTTCAAAATAAAGAATAAAAAATAGGGTTGGGGGTGTAGCGCAGAGGTAGAACGCCCCTGGGTTCAATCCCCGGTACCACAAAAATAAATAAATAAATAAATAAAAATTTAAAAAAAAGTCAGATTTTATGATTCTGATTTAAATACTGTATTCTTCACTATGAATGAAGAATCCTTAGAATATTTCTGAGTAGAGAAGGGATATAAGAACAATATTTATGGGAAATCTGATATCCAAATGCAGAATGGATTGAAGTGGAAAGAGGATAAAATAAGAAAGATCAAAGATGAAAAGATAATTACTGGGTTACTATGAGGTGATGAGGATTTAGGCTAGTTTTGTAGCAGTCAAAAGATGAAAATAATATATCAGAGACATTTCAAAGGAAAAATCAATAGAGCTTCTGAGAATAAATCTGGTATCACAGACAAAAGATGATTTATTAGACTTTAGAGCCTGGAGATTGACTATACTGTTGAAACCAGGAAAGAAAAAAAAAAGATACAAATCTGGTGTAGAGAGGAAACACTGAAGGAAACTGGCGCTAGTTGATGGCTAATGTGGGATATGCCTTATCCCAAAATGCATGAGACCAGGAGTTTTTCAGACCAGATTTTTTTACAATTTTGGGATATTTGCAAAAACTGTAATTTGAGAGTAGAGCATTAAAATTCTTCTGTCTCAGCCTCCAAAGTACTGGGATTACAAGTGTGTGCCACCACGCTCAGCCGAATTTTATGAAATGGTTTTTTTTGTGTGTGTGTGGTACCGAAGATTGAACCCAGGGGCATTCTACCTTCGAGCTACACCCCCAGCCCTATTTTTTATTCTTTATTTTGAAACAGGGTCTCACTAAGTTGCAGAGGACCTCACTAAGTAGCTGAGGCTGGCCGCGAACCCGGTTCCTCATGTCTCAGCCTCCCAAGTACTGGGATTACAAGCGTGCACCACCACGCCTGGCTTTATGAATATTTAAAAACAGTCATCTGTCCAAAATACTTGGAGTTAGCAAAAGAGTAGGCTAAATAAAAAGGATCCGGGTTGAGGCCCTCTGCAACTTAATGAGACACTGTTTCAAAATAAAGAATAAAAAAATAGGGTTGGGGGTGTAGCTCGGAGGTAGAATGCCCCTGGGTTCAATCCCCAGTACCAGAAAAAAAAAAAAAAAAAGGAAATCATAATTACAGCAGACAAAAAGTCAACACCTACCTATACATGAGTTCTAAGCTGTAAAAGACACTTAACCTCTCTTTGCATAAATTCTAATTTATGAGAGATGAGGAAAATAATAATGAAATAAAGCAAAATGTGGATAAGTGCTAAAATAAAGGGTGCAAGTGCCATGACAAAATGCAAAAAAGATCGTATTTGGTAGGAGAAAAACAAATTTCATGGAAGTAGTAGAACTTGAGATGGGCCTTATTAAAGTAGTTTAAAAGATGAAGATGAGAGTATTCCAAATGGTAAAGGAAACATGAGCAAAGGCAACATGTCCAGAAAGTATGGGTAGATTGTGGTAACAGTGAATTGTCCAGACTGGATACAATACAAACAGAAGAGTAACAGAAAAGGACAGATACACTGAAGACTGCTAGACCCTAAAAAGGAAGGTAATGTGGTCAGCCTCAGTAACTTTGTGAGGCCCTCCACACTTAGTGAGACCCTGTTTCCAAATAAAAAATAAAATAGGGCTGGGGGTGTAGCTTGGAGGTAGAATGACCCTGGGTTCAATCCCCAGTAGCCCAATTAAAAAAAAAGGAAGGTAAAATTAAATTTAAAATGTATTTAAACGTACATGCCATCTATTAAGTAACCAAATATATAATAAGGAATTACTCAAGGAATGTCTTTGTTTTTGAAGCCCTGATTTCATATTTATGTGTATTTTCACTCTAAAATAACAATATGGTCATTGTAAAAAGTATTTTTTACTCTATATGACAAAAATCTTTACTACCAATTACAGTCACATACTATTTAATGACAGGGATACATTCTGACAAATGGATCATTAAGCTATTTCCTCCTTGTTGCAAACATCAGAATGTGCTTGTACAAACCTATGAATTATGGCCTAGTACACACCTACATTATATGGTATAACCTATTGGTCCTAGGCTACAAACCAGTATGCCATGTTCCTGTAGGCCACTGCAACATAATGGTAAGTATTTGTGTATCTAAACATAGAAAATGTATAGTAAAAAGACAAGGTGATGGGAAGTTTTTACCTTATATTCTTTTTTTTTGGTATTAGGGATTGAACCTAGGGACATTCTATCTCCGAGCTGCACCTCCAGCCCTATTTTATTTTCTATTTTGAAAGAGGGTCTCACTAAGTTGTGGAGGGCCTCACTAAGTAGCTGAGGCTGGCCGTGAACCTGTGATTCTCCTGTCTCAGCCTCCCAAGTACTGGGATTACAAGTGTGTGCCACCATGCCCAGTTTACTTTATACTCTTAAAACAACACTATCACATGTTTGGTCTTACACTCAAATTTCATTAACAAATTCAATGAAAATTAGCTAATAGTTTTCTCCCATCATATCCTAGGGATAATTTATCAAATAAAATTTAAGTGAAAAAATCTATGTAGTAAGAAATTCAAAAATTAGGAAGCCTTATTAAAATGATCAGGCATGGTGACACAAGCCTGTAATCCCAGTACTTGGGAGGCTGAGACAGGAGGAACATAGGTTTGAGACCAGCCTCAATAACTTAGTGAGACCCTTTTTAAAAATTAAAAAATAAACCAGACATGGTGGCGCATGCTTGTAATCCCAGTACTTGGGAGGCTAAGACAGGAGGATCACAGGTTCATGGCCAGCCTCAGCAACTTTGTGAGGCCCTCTGCAACTTAGTGAAACCCTGTTTCAAAAAAATAAAAATTAAAAAAAAATAGGGCTGGGGATATAGCTCGTAGGTAGACTGCCCCTGGTTTCAATCCCCAGTATTGAAAAAAAAAAGAAAGAAATAGAAAATAAGGCTGGGAGTGGTGGCATACGCTTGTAATCCCAGTATGTGGGAGGCTGAGACAGGAAGATCGCAGGTTCACAGCCAGTATCAGGAACTCAGGCTCTCCTCAACTTAGTGAGACCCTATTTCAAAATAAAAGAATAAAATAGGTTTGGGGGTGTAGCACAGAGGTAGAATGCTACTGGGTTCCACTTCCAGTACCACAAAAAAATAAAAAATAAAAAATAAAAAATAAAAAAATGAAATAGGGCTGGGGGTGTAGCTCAGAGGTAGAATACGCCTGTATTCAATCCCCAGAACCACACACACACACACACACACACACACACACACACACACACACACAAAATAAATAAATAAATAAGATGATCAAATATTATTCAAATAGAGAAGAACAGCTATAAACAATCATTATATGCTTCCTTGCCTGTTATTAAGTTATTAAAAATTTAGGAATGTTATTCCTATTTTCTAAAACAGTAATCTTTTTTTTAGATTTTATATTTCTATCACTAGTCTCAGAGCAACAATTTCAAAGCAGTCTGCAAAGTTTCTTTTCTACACATTAAAAGTTTAAAATTTAAAATTATTTTAAAATTAAAAAGAAACACCTTTTGTTAGATCCCAACACCTGTTTAGCTACTATTCATTACTCTCACTCTCCTAGCCTTACCTATAAAATTTCTCTATCTACTGAATTATCTACTCATTTAAAATAAAGCAGAAACGTACTTTTTTACATTTTGAAATGTTTTGTTCTTTCTCCCCACTTTTTTTCCTTCTTTTATCATTAACCTTGGAAACTCTTGAAGCAGTTAAAGTAATAGAAGTTGGAGTATGCTGAAACGCAGTGTATAATTCCACAGGAACTTCATCACCACTCTCTGTTGCACTGGTATCACCATCTTCAAATGGAAAATGAAATGATTCAACATTTAATACTATTTCAAACAGGAAAAACAGCATTATACATAACAACATATTATTACCTCCATCTTTCTAAAGAATAAACACATTATTTTTTACTTCTTCAATCACCTCACTCGTAAGTTACACTTTTTTTTTTTTTGTGGTACCGGGGATTGAACCCAGGGGCGTTCTACCTCCGTGCTACACCCCCGGCCCTATTTTTTATACTTTATTCTGAAACCGGGTCTCACGAAGTTGCGGAGGGCCTCACTAAGTAGCTGAGGCTGGCCGCGAACCCGGATCCTCTGATCTCCGCCTCCCAAGTACTGGGATTACAAGCGTGTGCCACCACGCCCGGCGTAAATTACACTTAAATGTGAACTCCAATGTCATTTCTCACACAATAAACTACAAAAGATGTGAAAGTCTGATAACAAAACTCTGGTGTGGTGACTGTAGGAAACAGGCACTATCATACACGGCTGGTGAAATTCAAAATTCCCTGTGAAGAAGAATTTAGCCATTGTTAACAAAATTATATATTCACTTACTGTTTGACCTAGCCATCCCATTTCCAGGGATCTAGCCAAAGATGAAATAGCAAAGTATAAAAAGACTTAAGCAAAAGAGTTTCACTAAAGGTACTATTTGTAAAACAAACATACTAGAAACAACCCAAAATGTCCATCAAAGAGGAATGGTTAAATAAACTGATTATTCAAAACCAGGTGTATTGGTTTTAAGACAAGATGAAACCTGTGGTATATGTTACATAGCATTTAGAACATTCTGCCTCTAAAAATGAAAGAAATACTATTGCACATGATAAACTAATAAATCACCATCTTTCTGGAAAACAAATGTATTTTACTTTATTTATTTATTTATTATTATTTTTTAAATTTTTATTTATTTTTTGTGGTACTGTGGATGGAACCCAGGGGCATTCTACCTCTGAGCTACACCCCCAGCCCTATTTTTTATTCTTTATTTTGAAACAGGGTTTCACTAAGTTGCGGAGGCCTCACTAAGTAGCTGAGGCTGGCCACGAACCCGGGGATCCTCCTGTCTCAGCCTCCCACGTACTGGGATTATAAACGTGAGCCACCACACCTGGCTATATTTTACTTTAAATCAGGAAGTACATATTTATTCTATAATCCACAAAAAAGAATATTTAAAATCTATAACTGAGATTATAAACAATAAATACAATGAAAATTCATCAACGGTGTTTACCTCTACGTAAAACTATACAGAACACTTAGTTTCTTACTCATACTAATCTTAATTTACTGTAGGTCCTTTTTAACATACCTGACATATTTTCCCTTTTTCGGCGTTGTAGTAGCACTGCCCTCTCTTTATCCAAACTCCTACATTAAAAATTAACAGTTATTGATCAAACTTTCATAAACTTAGGTATGAAGCAGATATGTTTTAAATGTAATTTCTTTAATATTCTTAGTGAAAAACAATATAAAATATATGGAACATCTATATCCAGTATTATAGATAAGATATCCAGTATTATAGTAGTAGATGCCAGTTCAGTTACTCCATTTCTTTCTATTTAGAAAATAATTTTTTTTATACTGGGGATGGAACCCAGGGGCATTCTACCTCTGAGCTACACCCCCAGTCCTATTTTTTATTCTTTATTTTGAAACAGGGTCTCACTAAGTTGAGGAAGGCCTCACTAAGTAGCTGAGGCTGGCCGCAAACCCGGATCCTCCAGTCTCAGCCTCCCAAGTACTGGGATTACAAGCGTGCGCCACCATGCCCGGCTAGAAAATAAATTTTTAACCTAGGAAATGAGCACATTTTATTTTTCAAATTCAATATTAAGGAAAAAAAAAAACCCCATCATGCCAACATTAGAATTAAAATCACAAATTTCTTGAAGTAAATGTATGATACTGAATTAGTATCTACTGCATATTACCATATGCCTCAAATTATTTGCACCCTTGAAATAATAAACACCAGACATTTACAAATATGTCATTAAATTCCCTCAGACTCTACCTATGAACTATATAATCCATAGTAATTATATTTTTCTCAACTTTTTCACTGTATATACTTACTAATCTAGAAACCAAATAATCATTCTTAAATGAAAAAATAGGGGCCCTAGACATAAATGTCTACAACTCAGTAACAGACTTGCCTTCATGTGTACTAGGACATGTAATTATCATCCTAGCATTAAAGGTAACAATACCAGTTATCAGAGAATGATAAGCAGATTTCTCTCAACTAACTGCCCTCGCAATGGTCAGTTTTTATACAACTCTTAACTGAATTTGTCAATGGACATTTATCCCATCAAAAACTATCTGGTAAAAGATTAATAACTATCATAATGTGAAACCAAAGAACATACAAAAATCTCATACAGAGTAAGAGAAATGCAATTTTGGAGGCAGGGGTACTAGAGGCTGAGCTACACCCCCAGCCCTATTTTACTTTATTTTGAAAGAGGGTCTCACTAAATTACTGAGGCTGGCCTTCAATATGTGATCCTCCTGTGAGTCTCCCAAGTACTGGAACTATAGGTATGTACCACCACATCTGGCTGAGAAATTCAAGTTTAACTATACTGAAATTACCATTTCTCATTTAATTAAACTGGCAAATTCGTCTGCCAAATACACTATCGTGAGGCTTGAGAGAATAGGCATCCTTATCCACTGCTGGTGGGAACAAAAACTGGACAGCTCCTATGGTAGGGGAATCTGGCAGATCTGGCAAAATTTTACATACACATTTACCCTTTTAGTGAACAATGCCATTCCAATTTGCAATAACAAAACACTTGAAATAAATGTCTACCCAAAAGGGACTGGATAAGTCCTAGTACATGAAAAGAAGCTACAGAAGGAAAGAAAGTAGTATATAAAAAGCTATATACCACACTATAAAGTGATCTTAAGCATATGTGTGTGTGTATGTGTGTGTGTTTTGTGTGGTACTGGGGATTGAACCCAGGGCATTCTGCCTCTGAGCTATAACCCCAGCCCTATTTTATTTTGAAACAGGGTCTCACTAAGATGCGGAGGGCCTCAATAAGTTGCTGAGGCTGGCCAAAAACCTGCAATCCTTCTGTCTTGGCCTCCCAAGTATTGGGATTATAGGCTTGCACCATCATGCCCAGTCTTGGGAAATATTTTTTTTAAATCTTTATTTAAATAAACATTTGGGCACCACTACACCCAGCTCAGCATATATTTTTAGGAGACAAAAAATAAATGTGGTAAGGAGTCCATATAACATGCTCTGCTTGCTTAAAGAGGGGAATATAAATATGTAGGCACTTATCTTTGTATACGAAAATAGCAATGGAGCCAGGCATGGTGGCACATACCTATAATCCCAGTACACAGTAGGCTGAAACAAGAGGATCACAGGTTCAAGCCCAGCCTCAGCAACATAGCATGGCCCTCCGCAACTTAGTGAGACCCTGTTTCAAACTAAAAAATAAAATAGCTCAGAGGTATAATGCCCCTGGGTTCCATCCCTAGTACCACAAAAAGAAAGAAAGAAAAAAAATCAATTTTTAAAAAGTTACTCCTGGAATAGATGAAACAAAGATAGAAGTTAGACTTATTTGAAGGTACTCTTTTAAGCCGGGCGTGGTGGCGCACGCTTGTAATCCTAGTACTTGGGAGGCTGAGGCCAGAGGATCCGGGTTTGCGGCCAGCCTTAGCTACTTAGTGAGGCCCTCTACAACTTAGTGAGACCCTGTTTCAAAGTAAAGAATAAAATATAGGGCTGGGGGTGTAGCTCGGAGGTAGAATGCCCCTGGGTTCAATCCCCATTACTGCAAAAAAAAAAAAAAAAGAAAATAGTCTTTTATATTTGACTTTAGAATGGCAGAAGTACTTCTTATTTAATTATAAAATATATAATTATTAAAATAAATAAAAATTAAAAATAGGTCTTAAAATTTAAAAATTACTGGATTGCACATACATTTATGGTAGGAATATAAAGCGGAATATATAGCCACTATGGAAAATAGTTTGACAATTTCCTGTAACACTTAACATGCAGCTACTGTCCAACTGAAGCTATCATACTCTTGGGCATGAATTCCAGAGGGGGAAAAAAAAGGCTCACACAAAAACCTGAACATGAATATTCATAGCAACTTTATTTGTAACAGTCAACAAACTAGAAACAACCCAAATGTCCTTCCATGGGTGAATGGTTCAACAAACTGTGGAATATATATAGCATGGAATATTACTTAGCAATAAAAAATAAGAAAATGATGATACATGCAACAAATTTAATGGTCTTCAAGGAATTATGCTGAGCAAAAAAGCCAATCCCAAAAGGACATATATTGGGTCACATACTACATTATTTCATTTATGTAACATTCTTGAAATGACAAAATTATAGAAATGCAAGACAGATTTGTGGGTGCCAAAGGTTAGAGATGAGAGGAGCAGAGAGCAGAGGTGGCTATAAAAGGCTGTGTAAGGGGTCCTTGCAATGATAGAAATGTTCTGTACCTTGATTCCTCAACTGTATCAATGTCAAAATCCTAATTATGATATTGTACTAATAGTTTTGAAAGCTGTTACCAAGAGGGGAAACGAGGTAAGGCTATATAAGATCTCTGTATTATTTTATAACTGCATGTGAATCTATCATACCATTAACTCAAAAAGCTTAACTTATAAAATTAAAACTAATAATCTAAATAAAGTATATTATGGTTAGTGTTACAACCACATACTGAAATTCTTTCAAGAGACTTTAAACACAATAAATTGACTCTACAGGCCAGGCATGGTGGCACACACCTGTAATCCCAATAGTTGGGAGGCTGAGACAGGTGGAATGCAGGTTTGAGGCCAGCCTCAGCAACTTAGCAAGACCCTCAGTAGCTTAGTGATGAGATCCTGTTTCAAAATGAAAAACAAAAAAAGCTGTGTGTGGGGGGGTATAGCTTAGAGGTAGAATGCCCCTGGGTTCAACCCCCAGTACCAAAAAGAAAAAGTTGACTCTACATCCTTTATGGTCTATACCCTATGGGGCGGGAGTTCTAAACTATATTACATAATTTTACCAATGGTGCTAGTGTTAATGTTATTTCTCTGAGATGGTGCTAGTGTTGGTGGTGCTAAATTGAGACTACTGTATTCTTCTGTAGGATTAAGCAAGTAAGTAATTATGTGATATTCTCATTACATTATTCTTTTTTTGTTTTGCAGTACTGGGGATTGAACCCAGGGTCGTTCTACCTCCGCGCTACACCCCCGGCCCTATTTTTTATACTTTATTTTGAAACTGGGTCTCACGAAGTTGCGGAGGGCCTAACTAGAGAGAGAGAGAGAGAAAGACAGGGAGAGAGAGAGAGACAGGGAGAGAGAGAGAGACAGGGAGAGGGAGAGAGAGAGAGACAGGAAGAGAGAGAGAGAGAGAGACAGGAAGAGAGAGAGCGAGAGCTGAGGCTGGCCGCGAACCCGGATCCTCCGGTCTCCGCCTCCCAAAGTACTGGGATTACAAGCGTGCGCCACCACGCCCGGCTCATTACATTATTCTATGATAAAGGAGATACAGATGCAATATAAAAAGGTTAAATAAAAACTTGCATTCCTGCTGGGGCCCAAGGCGAAGCCACAGTTTCTTCTGCTGTTTGACAAGTCACAGCAGAAGGAGGTTTGTCACAGAACTGACATCCTCTGGTGGCGGCAAGCCTGTTGATGGCCTTACTGTTAATATTAATAATTGTGGGATTGGTGACACCAAAAGGCAAAGCCAAAGTTTCTTCGGCTGGTTGACAGAGTCACAGCA
>PVJS01055509.1:0-12629 GCA_004027185.1 Glis glis
CCGCCCCGCCCCCAGTCCCGGCCCCGCCCCCAGCCCGCCTGAGGGGCAGCTGCGCGCGCACCCGAGCCCGGCGCCGGCAGGGTAACGGGGCTCCACAGTCTCCACGGCCTCCCGCCTCCCGACGACGACGGCGCTGAGGGCTCGCGGAGGGAGACATCGCGGGGACGCGACAGTGCTTTAGCTTCTTTAGTCAGAAGAAAACAATCCTTAAGGTCGAAGAAAATGTTTATTTCTCTCATCAGGAGAAAACTTGAAATTTTTAGGGTCCGCGAAAATTTTATTAATTTGACATGGGTGGGTACTGGGGAGTGAACCCAGGGGCATTCTACCCCCAGCTAACCTCAGCCCCCCTTTTTTTGTGGTACCAGGAATTGAACCCAGGGCATTCTACTCCGAGCTATATCCCCCAGCCCTATTTTATTCCTTATTTTGAAACAGAGTCTCACTAAGTTGTGGAGGGGGTCACTAAGCAGCTAAGGCTGGCTGCGAACCTGCGATCCTCCTGTCTCAGCTTCACAAGTACTGGGATTACAAGCGTGCGCCACCACGCCCGGCTGCCCTTTTATTTTTTTATTTTGAAACTGGATTTTACTGAGTTTCCACCTGTAATCAGGCTTAACTTTTTTTTTTTTTAATGGAGGAAGGTGCCCATAAATGCAGAAGTGCTTGGGGAACCACCATTTGTTTGTTTGTTTGCGGTGCTGGGGATTGAACCCAGGACCTCAAGCGTGCTAGGCAAGTGCTCTATCACTGAGCTTCATCCCTCTGGTTCCCACTATATATATATATATACTTTTTTTTTTTTTTTGCGGTACCGGGAATTGAACGCAGGGGCGTTCTACCTCCGCGCTACGCCCCCGGCCCTATTTTTTATACTTTATTTTGAGACCGGGTCTCACGAAGTTGAGGAGGGCCTCAGTAAGTAGAGAGAGAGAGAGGGAGAGAAAGAGAGAGAAAGAGAGAGAGAGAGAGAGAGAGAGAGAGACAGCGTGCGCGCGCGCGCGCGCGCGTGCACGAGCTGAGGCTGGCCGCGAACCCGGATCCTCCGGTCTCCGCCTCCCAAAGTACTGGGATTACAAGCGTGCGCCACCACGCCCGGCTTGGTTCCCACTATATTTTTAATGGGGCCCTATAGGAGGGAGAACCACTGAATCATTCATTCCACGTAAAGTGTCCTATGGGCAATAAAAACCTAGTATAGACACTTTGATGAGGACGTGTAAATGGACCCCAACCTATTAAAGTGAGGAGAAATATTTGGAAAAGATCTTCCTGCCCAGGGAGCCCCAGCTGGGGGGCTAAATGTGTTTGTGGATCTGAAAGACTCCTGGGAGTGGGTGGGTGGCACATGCAAAACTTTGGAGCCTGGGTAGGGAGTTTGGATTTTGTTCCAAGTATAGTTGGAAGTCCTTGAAGGGTTTTTAGTACTAGAATGACTTGAATTTTGGTGGTTCATGACCCAGTTCCAGATTTAACCAATTTTCAGGGAGAAACTATTAAATGCATGTTCTTGGCAAAAGTAGAGAGTATCAAAAATAAAGTCAGATCCTGTTTAGTAGTATGCCCAGATGCATTATTTGATTATATTTGAGGATACAGGGAACAAAGCTGCCCTTTACCTCATTTAAAGGACAGTCTTGCGGGCACACTTGTAATCCCAGTACTTGGGAGGCTGAGACAGGAGGATCACAGGTTCGTGGCCAGCCTCAGCTACTTAGTGAGGCCCTCCAAAACTTAGTGAGACCCTGTTTCAAAATAAAGAATAAAAAATAGGGCTGGAGGTGTAGCTCGGAGGTAGAATGCCCCTGGGTTCAATCCCCAGTACCACAAAAATAAAATAAAAAATAAAATTGACAGTCTTAGGGCCATACCACCCTGAGCATGCCTGATCTCATCTTTTCTGATCTCAGAAGGACAGTCTTCCCTTGAACATTAGTGTGGGATCTAAAATGTGCACACTGAGACTGCAGAGAGACCTTAATAGGAAAAATACATCTGTTCCCTATCCTCTGAAAATTGTCAAAACAGTGAATGCTCTCTTACTGTCTTAAGTGTATAGGGAAATATAAAACAGCTAATATTTATTTTGCACACTATAAACATCAGAAACATTGAAAACTAGTGTTTTGTTTGGAAAAAATCTCAATAGTAGTTTGAACAGTGCTTGTGCTTACTTTCTTCTCATGGTGTAATTTATAATAGAGCACATATCTTTTCTATGCCTTAGCAAATCATTAGACTCCCAAGTTTGGATCAGTTTCCAATATTTTATCCTTTGTGATTTCAATTTTATAAAACATCCCTGAGAGTTCCTTTAATAATGAAGTTTTTTTTGCCAGTGGTACATTCTTTTCATCCTTTTTATCACAACCACTTTCTTCATTTATGTTGATACATTTACTTTCACTAAGTTTCACTGACTGCATATCTAGTCTATCAAATGATGGCAATGTCAACATTTTCACATTCAGCTGTTTCTTTAACTGTATTTATTCATTTTAGATTTCACTTTCAGCATTATCACTTTTTTTTTCTTTGCTTCACTTTTATTTTTGTTGGCCAGTTCCCACTTTCAATTGTTAATTCTTGGAAAATGTCACATGGGCTTGTCACAAGGAGACAAAGAGATAACACAATTACCCACTCTGCTGTCTGGGCATAAACTGAATAACAGATCTGCAGTGATTATTCACTGAGAGATATAACATAATTGACAAGTAACATAATTGACCACTGATCATTATGTACATCTGTTATTTACATAATGATTTGTGGGCAGAAGAGCTAGATGCACCTTGTACTTTATGTAATTACTTATAGTTAATATTCCTTAGCAACTGAAATTTGAGCTGTATTGATGGAGTACTAGTATTAATTGCACTGTAGTAACTGAAATATGGAATATTAGAATGATGTAAATTGAGGATTGCCTATATCTAAAATGAAGTTTTCAGGTATGAGGGAAGGTGGGCAGGTGGCGTTAAATAAGGCCTCTGCATGCCTATTTGTCTGTATGAATCTGTCAGCCTCAAATTAAACATTCCATATAGAAATTGACCCTATGTGCTTAATTTAAAAGTACAGTTAAGAGATCATTTATAGCATGTGCTCTCTTAGTAAACATATTAGTCATCGATTTGGATTTCTGGTTCAAGAGTATTTTCAATGGATCAGGCTGATAATCAAGTCATGAAGGTTCTTAAAGGGAATTTAAATTTTACCTGGTAGAAGATGGGAACAATCCAAGAATTTTAACCAATGGAGAAATGTCATATTTTCATTTTTAAGTATTAAGAAACTATGCATGAAACACTGTGCTAGGCACTGATGAATAACGTCAACAAGATCAGTTTTCCTTAAAATTTTCCTTGCAAGTTCCCAGGTTTCTAAAGTAAGCAGATAGCTTACGTTGAAACTGAGGTTTGACTTTTGTGTAACTTCTTTTCCTTCCCTATAGGTGTAGGGACTATCCAGGTACTGGCTACATAGTTCTACCTCTGGTTTGGCTATCATGCATCACAGGAGAACTGTTGGTAAAGGGCCCTCTACCACCATGCAGATTAACCAGCAACCTCCGAGGCTTCTCATTGTGCACACTGCTCTACCATCTTGGGCTGACATCTGCTCCAATCTCTGTGAGGCTCTGCAGAACTTTTTCTCTCTAGCCTGCAGCTTGATGGGCCCCAGCCGTATGTCTCTGTTCAGTTTATACATGGTACAAAATCAACACGAGTGCATCCTCCCTTTTGTGGTGAGTATACCTATATTTACTCATTTTATCCTGAAAGCAGAAATGAGGTTTGTGGAGTAAAGATCACAGTTATTATTACTTACAGTAAAAACTGCACTGGTTCCCCATATCCAATAGCTCACAAGTGACTCCCAAAGAGCTGATGCCATCCTGCATATATGGGAGAAGCCCCCAAATAAAATTATTAACTTAGAAGTTGAAACAGGCCACACATTGCCGGCCTCCACTCTTGAGAGAAAGAGGGATTTACAGTTCTTTGAAATCTTGGCATTTACAGTTCTTTGAAATGTAAACAAGTGACTCCTTTCACCCCCTTTGAAATGTAAATGTATAATGAAAGAAGTCTCTAGATTTCTTCCAAGGTCTCTGACTATTCAATCACCCTTTAATTTCCCAGTTAAAGGGAAGAATTGTCCTTACCCCAGGTGCCAGTTTTCTTTGTTCAGAAAGCCCTATCTGCAAAAACATGAAAATATTTTCTGTGTTCCATTCAGATAAAACTCTAATTCTCTTCAGATAAAACTCCCCATAGGGTTTTAAAAGGAAGTGGCCAGGAGAGGCAATGTTTTAAAAAGCTCCCCCAAGCATTATCTGTTTTCAAACAAAATTCAGCTCTTCCCTTTCTGCCTTACATGAAGTTCAGAATCACAGGGATGAGAAAAACATCCAGAGGCTCTATGCATCACATTCCTTGAAGCAACTTTGTTGCTAGTGTATCTTATTCAATGGACATAAATTCTGTAATTTAAGATTCTCAAAGGAGGAAATTTCACAAATTTGTTGCTGAATTATTAGTGTAGTATCTGACCAGAATCTATTCATTTTGTAAATTAATGCCTTAGTTTCTCTCATTGAAAGTAGAAAGATACATCTCTATTGATTTTATAAAGAATGAAAACAATAAGCATTGCTTTATGCTTCTTGAGTTACAACATTATAAATATACAACATAGCCTGATTGCTTTGACTGTATCTTGGGCTCGTAGAAGCTAGGATTTACTTCTCAATCCAAGTCATATAGGACAAGTTTTGAGATTAAATGCTCCAAGCGCTAAGTCTAGTGATTTTGCCTGTGCATTGTTCCTTTGTCTTGGTTGGGGATGGGAAAATGGGTAAAATTAATTAAGAACTCAACAGATGCTTTCTACAACTTAAATAGAATTTGGTTCCTCTATTCATTGTCTATCTCTGTGAAACAAATTATACCAAAACATAATGGCTTAAACAATAAACATTTATTATCAGATGATTATTATGAATTCAGATTTCATAAGCAGCTTAGGTTGGTGATTCAGGCTTGAGTTCCTCATGAGATTGTAGTCAAGATGTTAGCCAAACCTATAGTCATCTGAAGGCTTGCTGAGTCTGGAGGATCCAGTTCCGAGATAGAATATTCACATGACTGTTGGCAGGAGTTCTTATTTCCTTATCACACTTGAATCTCCCCAAAGAGCTGGTTGAATGTCTTTATTCTTTGGCAGCTGGCTCCTCCCAAAGCAACTGATTCAAAAGAGAAGGAGAGCAAAGAAGAAGCCAAAATACGTTTTAGGTCCTGGTCTCAAAAGTAGCACACTGTCACTTCCTCCACATTCCATCCATTGGAAGCAAGTCACTGGTACACCCTAGATGGAGTAACAGGGACCAGATTTACCCTCTTGCCTGAGATTAACAAAATATTGGACAAAACATATGGAAAAAGGTTTTCAAGACACAGCATGCATCAGGCACAAAGACCAAAGATATGTGAGAGACAGGAAGCAAATGAAAGGAAACCTAGGATTGTCCTAGTCTACTGTCTTGAGAAAGTTTCCAATGCAGAAGCAGGTACTGGTCATCTTTCTGTGTTGAGAAGATGCATCTGGGAATTCAGGGAGAACAAGGCAGCTAGAGGAGAAAGGGCTACATGGAGGAAAGGAAAGAGGCACATATAAAACTCTGAAAACCTAAAGAGGGTCCACCTTGAGTATTCAGCAGAATACTGGTTAGTACATGCATGTGATAAAACTTCTCAAGGCCATCTGAAAGTACTATAGGCAAGAGTATCTGATATTGACAAGAGAAATAGAACCTGTTCTTACCAGCCAAACTGGAAATCCTCAAAAATCATAGTACATTGGGTAGAGCACTCAGAAAGGTCTCATCTCAGTAGTAGAGTATGAATAGCCCAAGATTTAGTATTGCTTGGGATTATCTAATGTAAACACAAGATCCAAAAGATCAAACTGTTTTCAGGTAAGTTAACTGCATCTCAAAACAGAGCTCAAGAATACGTAGAGAAATACAAAAATATCCAGCACCCAACTAGGTAATTCACACCATCTGGCATCCCATAAAAACTTAACAAGTACGCGAAGAGGCAGGAAATTATGACCTATCATGAAGAAATAATCAATCCGTTGTTATAACTATATCCCATATGTTCAAAGAGCTAAATAGAGGCATAGAAGATATTTTAAAAGATCCAAATCAATCTTCTTAAGGTAAAAATTACAGTTTCTGGCATGAAAAATACTAAATAGGATTAATGGCAGATAAGACATTGCAGAAGAAAACTTTAGTGAACTTGAAGACATAAAAATAGAACCAATCCAAATGAGAAACAGAAATAAAAGAATAATTATTTTTAAAACTGAAAGATCATTAGCAAGCCGTGGGACAACTTCAAGCAATCTAATATATGTGTAATTGGAGTCTCCAAAAGAGAAGAGCAGAGGGCAGGAACAATATTTGAAGAAATAATGGACAATATTTTCCCAATTTTGAAGAAAATGTATAACAAATGCACAAAACATTTGTTGGTAATTTTTAGACACACAATTCCTATAAGTCACCATTTGCTAATATGTTAATGACATTAAGCAGATATTATGGAATGCTCACTGCTCATGAAGCATCATGCTAAATGTTTCTTCATGACTTCCACTCGTAGCCTGATATAATCATGCATTGCCTATAAATGTGTCATTAGGCGAACATCATAGCATGCACTTACACAAACCTAGATGGTAGAGGTCAGTCACTTGGTCAACTGCCTCTTGATGCAGTCGAGAGATGCAGTAAACACAAGATGTATAAGGCTGCTGCTGTCATAACACAGCATACTGTTTTACAGTAAACTTTTTATAAGTGGAAGTATACTCTAAAAGAACTATAGCAAATAATGTAAACTAGCAACATAGTGGTTTATGATAATTATCAAGTATTATGCACTGTGTATAATTGTATTGGTATACATGACTGGCAGTACAGTAATGTGAGTAACAGATTGCACTATGATGTTACAGTGGCAATTTACTAGGCAATAGTCATTTACAGCTCCATTATAATGAGTGGGACCACCATCATACATGCAGTTCATCATTGACTATGTGTGACACATGATTTTATATATATATATATATATATATGTATATATGTATATGTGTGTTCAAAAGTAGTTTTAAAAACCAGTATGTTATCTTTTAGCTCTATATGTTTTTAAACTATTTTAGCTCATTTTTTTAAATGGAGTACTAATGTAAAAAGCTGCATAAGTCAGTCAAGTTGCCAACAAGAAACAGATGGCCACTCAAACTGAATAATTTTCAGAGAGATATAGAGAGGGAATATTTGCAGAGGTGAAAGCAGTGTCAACAAAAGATGGTGCAATAACTAGACCACTTCTAAGACTGAAGAGGGGAGAGCTGTCTGAAGAGAGCTGCCTGGCAAGACCTATGGCCAATAGTAAAGAAAACCTTACTCACTGACTCTTGTTAAAGCACCGTAGAAGACTTTATTCAGGACCATCACAATATGTATGGGGATGTTGACAATGGGATTTTTTGGTGGGGAAGAGAGTTTGGGCTCAGCTCTGAATACAGCATGGGTAAGAGTGAATATATAGCCAGGGAGCAGGGCAGAGGTTATTGGATGGAAAATTACTAAGAGGAAGCATCAGAGGTAAGGGTGATTCTGACTATACCAACCTAACAGAATTCTTGCTTAAGATAGGACAGATTGGCTAGACATCACCTGGGGGATGATATTTGGCTTTTAATCAGATAGAGTGATCAGGTGTTAAGGGGCAGCTTTCTTGCCAAATGGACTTAGCAGGGTTCTTTGCTAAAGCAGAACTGTACAAGGAAGTACAGAGATGGGCCTAGGAAAAGTTTCAACAACCTGACTAAAGTTTGGCCAAGGAAAGAATCTTTGTCAGCCAGGCATGGTAGCACACGCTTGTAATCCCAGTACTTGGGAGGCTGAGACCAGAGGAGCTGGATTTATGGCCAGCCTCAGCTACTTCGTGAGGTCCTCCGCAACTTAGTGAGACCCTGTTTCAAAATAAAGAATAAAAAATAGGGCTGAGGGTGTAGCTCGGAGGTAGAATGCCCCTGGGTTCAATCCCCAGTACTGCAAAAAGAAAAAAAAGAATCTTTGTCAACTGCAGTAGAGGGACACAGCCACCCAATGACAACTTAGTGGGGAGAGAGCCAGGGGGACAAATACCCTGATCTCAGTCTCCTCTCATATCTGTATCTCCTACTGGTGCCTCCCATTAGCCACATCCAGCTGGAAGCCAGAGGATGAGGGAGCTCACTGAATCAGTCCCTATAGATCCACTTTCTAGAGCACCAGACAGGGTAGAGAAAAGTAGACAGTGATCTAGAAGGGCAAATGGAAAATATCCAGCAAGAGGTTTTTGGGAGCTAAGTCCATGTCCCAAATGAGGATTTTATCATTCCCTCTTCAAGTGGCTCTATATCCCCCTGGCACTCTCCCAATACATTTGGCCCTTGTTGAATTCCCTGATCCCTTAGTCACTTTGTTAGGAAAGGCAGACAGCTTTATACTAGAAACCACTACTTGTCAGGATCTCAGCTAAACTGGGAAAGAGAGCTGAGCTGCTAGATAGCACAGTAAGTCAACAAGCCAAAAATGAAAGGGTTACTGTGATAGATAGTATAAGCAAAAGTCTAAACTGGGGAAAGTGCCTGCTCTCCCTGTTCCATCCCCCCCACCCCCATGGAACTGTTCACTGGTTGAGGATCGAATGGATCAGTACAGATGTTGGGGTTAGCTCCCTATCAAGGGAAGCCTAAACAAAGGGCTGTAGCAGTTTTCTGACCCTGGGGTTGTAGAGAACAGGAGGGAAGGCTAGGAGTGGGAAAGTACTGAGAGTAGGGAAAAGTGTCTTTTAAGTTTTCCTCCTCCAACCCCTATAACTAGATCTTGGCAGAAGCCCCTGAAGAGAACCTAGCCCAAGGCCTCAAATAAAGAGACCTAGAAATGAAGATGCCAGAACTAAGAATGCAAATATTCCAAGAACTTGAGCTGTCAGAGAGGCCTGCGTCCTTGACTGCACTCCCTTCACTGGCTGTGCACCAAATCCAGTGTGGGGAGGACAGCCTCTCTCCCACAGTCACTCCCCAGAAGGCCTGCAGGTAAAGCTATTGCAATTGTCCAAGTCAGGCCTGAAAAATCACACACAGGTTTTTAACCAAGAGTCACATTCCTCTCTGGTAACAGGAAAAATTGCAAATCAAAATTTCCTTCTTACAGAGCAGTAAGTCCAACCTTAGTTAAAAGCTCAAAAAGATTGCAGGAACAATGCTGTCACCTTATGTATAAAATGATCCAATCTTTAAGGAAAAACATGACCTTAAATCCATGTCACTGACCTATATAAATATTTGACATTTTCCATCTACAGAGGCAGCTCAAAATATAAATGGAGAGATAGAAATCTTACTCAGAATGAACACCTCAATATATCCCCTCATATTTAATTTTTTAGTATAATCAAATAATTCTGAACAATTTATAAGGAATCATGACAAGATTCATAATTAAAATATTAGAATTCCTTTTATATCCATTGTGCCCTTAATATAAATAATTCTGACCAAAATGATTCATTTTCTCTCGAAGCAGGGTTTTGGAAGAATGCCTTTACTGTGAAGATCTTTCCATTTTGATAATAATAAAATTCTTTAAATTATATATTATCTACAATGAGACATTAAGATTCAGAATGCTCTAATTTAGCTACAGCAAGTATTTCCTCATCCCTAATGGCTGACATGCAAATGGAACACTTTAAGGTAACCAATAATAAAGATAGAATATATTTAACAGCATAAAGGTAAACTCCAAGAAAGGTAATATAATAAACTATAATTGAGTGCTTTATGAGAGGGAGAGCAAAAGTAAAACAAGGAAATTCAATTTTCTAAATTTCATTTGGCAAATTTAATACTGATAAAGAAATAATTTAAGGGAATTAAACATAGAGTATTAAACACTAAAACAGAATATAAACCTTCATAATGATGACAAGAAAAATATACAGACAAGTAAAAGAAAATATACAGTACAGTGATTTTTTAAAAAGATTTTAAATAGCCGGGTGTGGTGGCGCATGCTTGTAATCCCAGTACTTGGGAGGCTGAGACAGGAGGATCTGGGTTCGCGGCCAGCCTCAGCTACTTACTGAGGTCCTCTGCAACTTAGTGAGACCCTGTTTCGAAATAAAGAATAAAAAATAGGGCTGGGGGTGTAGCTCGGAGGTAGAATGCCCCTGCGTTCAATCCCCAGTACTGCAAAAAAAAAAAGATTTTAAATGAAGTATACCATAAAATAATGCAACTAAAAATAAACATATATGACGTTTCTACAAATGCAAGAATGGTAAGCTCATCTATTAAAATGCTTTTTAAAATTTATAGATCTTATCACAAAGCAAACCTCTGGTGTTCAAGATACTCTATAACAAAGTGATTCAGAAAGGTTGAAAATAAAAAGGTATGGCTGGATGCAGTGATGCATACCTGTAATCCCAGTACTTGGGAGCTGAGACAGGAAAATTGCAGGTAACTTAGCAAGACAAAATAAAAAGTAAAATAGGGCTGGGGGATCCAACTTAGAGGTAGAATGCCCCTGTGTTCAATCCTCCGTACCACAAAAAAAGAAAAAAGAAAAGAAAGAAAGGAACTTTAATACTAGGCCACAAAGCAGAGTACACTGTATTCAAGAAAACCTATTGAAGATATTTATCACATAGGGCTCACTGAAGGGGAAATCTATTAGCTTTGAATACCTACATCCTAAATAGCACAACATTTTAAGAAAAATATGATTATATGTATAGATGCTTCTTGTTTTTTGATGGGGTTACGTCCTTATCAACCCACTGTAAAATGAAAATGTTAGAAGTCAAACTGCATTAACCTACCAAACATCATAGCCTAACAACTCAGTACATTGCTCTACAATTGTTTATCCTCATGATCATATGACTGACTGGGAGCATCACAATAGAGGATCAGATCACATATCGATAACCCTGGAAAAGATCAAAATTCCAAGCACAGTTTCTACTGAATTCATATCACCTTCATACCAGTGTAAAGTTGAAAAATCATAAGTTAAATAATCACAAGTTAGGGACCATCTGTATATATGCAGTCTTCCCCTCCTGAAGTAGTTGTGGATAGTCTCAAAGGTCAATCATATATTAAAACACAAACCCCCAACTTTAATAATGTCCAAAAGTATAAGTAGTTCAGTCAATATTCTCTGAACACACTGCAGTAAACATAGAAGTAAATGACAAAAACAGAAAACAATAAATCTCTACTACTTGGAAATATTTTAACTCTTAAATAACTCCTAGGTCAAAGAGGAAATCCAAGCTAAAATTGCAAACCTAGTTTTAGAAAAAAGAAAGTAGGAGAAGGCACATATATGCAATTAAGACGTGATGAAGGTAACAGTTTAAATAATGCTATGTACATATACAAAATTATCAATACCAATCTCAATGACACGTATGGGGAAGGGGAGGGAGTGGGATGGGATCCCAAAGGAAACACACCAGATACTGTGTGCATGTAAATTCCTATCACTCTATGCTTCATTATAATGTATAATTACAATGCACCAATAAAATTATAAAAAATTATCAATGCCAATCTCAATAACATGTATGGGGAAGGGGAGGGAGCGAGGAGGGATGGGGGAGGGGAACTCAACAAGTGCTGTGTGCATGTATGTTCCCATCACTTTGAACCTCATTATGATGTATAATGCACCAATAAAAGTACATAAAAAAGAAAAAAAGCTAAAAAGATACAAGAGGAAGCTGGCATGGTGGCACACATAATCCCAGTACTTGCAAGGCTGAGACAAGATCACAGGTTTGAGGATAGCTTCAGCAGTGTAGCAAGACTCTCAGCAACCTAGTAAGATTCTGTTTCAAAACAAAAAGTAAAAAGAGCTGGAGTGTAACTTGGAGGTAGAATGCCCCTGGGTTCAATCCCCAGTACCACCAAAAAATTTTTTAAATATATATGTATATGTATGAGGAAAGTAACTCCACTTAGTGAAATGCATAACTAATTCTCCATGAAAATATAATTATCAAAAGTGATTTTAAGCTGGGCATGGTGGCACACACTTGTAATCCCAGTGCATGGGAGGCTGAGACAGGAGGATTGCAGGTTCACGGCCAGCCTCAGCAACTTAGTGAGGCCCTCAGCAATGTAGTGAGGCCCTCTGCAACTTAGTGAGACCCTGTTTCAAAATAAAAAATAATAATAATAAAATTGGGCTGGGTGTGTAGCTTGGAGATAGAATGCCCCTGAGTTCCATCCCCAGTACCACACGCACACACACAAAATGATTTTAGAAGAGATAGACTATAACAAAAGACCCAGAATAGCCAAAGCAATTCTCAGCAATAAGAACCATGCAGAAGGCATCACAATTCCTAACTTCAAATTATACTACAGAGCTATAGTAATAAAATCAGCATGGTATTGGCACAAAAACAGACACATAGACCAGTGGAATAGAATAGAAGATACAGAAACAAGTCCACAAACTTATAGCCAATTGATTT
>PVJS01055510.1:0-12631 GCA_004027185.1 Glis glis
TTTTCAAAATTTCAACAATAAACGTGAATTACTTTAAAAGGAGGAATTTTAAACTTTATTTTTAAGTGCTGTGTGCATGTATGTCAGTATCACTATGATTTATATTATGATGTAAGACTTTAATGCACCAATAATATATAAATATATATATATATATATATATATATATATAGTGTGTGTGTGTGTGTGTGTGTGTGTGCGTGTGCGTGTGTGTGCGCAGAATCAGAGATTGAACTCAGGGGCATTCTACCTCCAAGCTACACCCCCAGCCCTATTTTTTATTCTTTATTTGGAAACAGAATCTCACTAAATTGTGGAGGGCCTCATTAAGGCTAAAAACCTGTGATCCTCCTGTCTCAGGCTCCCAAGTACTGGGATTACAAGCATGTGCCACAATGCCCGGCTAAAGTATATTTTTAAAAACCCTGCAATCCCTCTGTCTCAGCCTCCCAAGTACTGGTATTACAGATATAATAATTAAAATAAAAACATATAAATAAAATATAAAATAAAGTTATAAAATATAAAAATAAAACTTTACTTTAACAAAGATCCTTCTTTAAAAGCAGTTTATAAGCCACTTCTGTAACACACACCTGTGATCCTAGTACTTGGGAGGCTGATATAGGAGGATCTCAGGTTTGTGGCCAGCCTTCGCAACTTAGCAAGGCCCTCCTCAACTTAGTGAGACCCTGTTTCAAAATAAAAAATAAAATAGTGCTAGGGTGTAGCTAAGAGGTAGAGTCCCCTGGGTTGAATCCCCAGTAACACACACACACACACACACACACACACACACACACACAAATGTAGTTTACAGTTAAAAAAATTGAAAACAAAATTGTACTATATTCATCCATTCATTTAAAGGGGGCAATAAAATTCAGGAGCCTACCCAACAAATATGTATTGAACACTTAGTATGTAATCAGTCCTATATAACTACATGTCTTGAGAGTCTACCATGTGTCAGAAATATGTGCGTGTGACATACCTTGTTTGAGCTGCTTTAATCCAATGCTGTAAGTACAGTCTCTCTTTTCTGATTAATCATTTAATCATGTATCTGTTTGTATCTCCTCCTGGAGGATCTACCTCCAGGGACATATGCAGTCTCAGGGCTTTTGAAGTTCATAAAGGTATTTCACTGGGCATCTGTACCCAAACAGTGACAGAATTGGCCTCTGGGCAGGCGCTGAGGCCTTGTTTAGCTGCAGAAAGCTGGACCTGTCACAGTACTGGTCCCGTGCTACCTGGGACCTGTCCAAGGGCCACTGTGGTTCCTTAGGGGAGGACAGAGGAGCCCACTCCCTCCAAGACTGCATGTCACAGGCTCAGCAACTCCTTCATTTCACAAATAAAACCACCTCCCAAGAGTGCTGGATTCAGACCAGCTTTGATCATCTCCAGACCCAAAGCCGTTCACACCCCAATGCCAGGGATCCAACTACCATCGATGACTCTTTCAGCCTTGCACAATAGAAGGTTCAGGATTTATTAACTATTTGTCAATGGATTGTAGTTTTTATACTATTTTTTTTGCTTCAGTTAATTTTGGCCTTTCCCCCCATTCCTGTCTTTCCAACCTCTCAGTTTGCCCAATGGTAGAGGTTCTTTTGCGTCAGGATCATTGACACTGCCGCACTTTCCTGTGGCAGGCTGCCCAGATGCTTATGATCCAGATCCTCTGAGCACCCGGGCAGTCACACAAGGCCCCTCTGTGCGGCTCATTGTCGCCCTCCACTCCTACTTACACATACTGTGGATGGGTAGGAGTGTAGATGCTAGGGTCAAAGAAATAGGCAGGTTTCTGCCTTACAAGGTGGCATTCCTCAGGCAGGAATGGGCAGTCAGAAAAGCAGATGCAGTATGAAGACAGTTGGAGGCAGGAAAAGATGAAGAAAGTAAGAATAGTCCAGGCTTCCTACACAGCACAGGGGTCTGACAACTGGGCCAGAGGGAGGGCTCAGTGCTGCCTGAGGCACCCGGATTGCTCCTGTCTGCAGGGCTGTGGCAGACCTCTGGGCAACATCACTGCCCCCCCATTCCTCCTCCTGTAGTGTTTCATCCCTCTTCCTTCACTTGCGTTCACCTCCCTCTCAGGCACCAGTGTGCTCCTGATGTCTGAGTTTGTTTCCTGACAAGGAGGAACATGATTGGATCCAAATATACCTGGAGGTGTTAAGGTTACAGTGCGCTCCTTTTCCAAAGACGTTTCTACCTGGAGATTATTATTTGCTTGTTCAACAATTAAGCACTACCTGAGGGACACACAGGAACGAGCAGTAGCACACATTATACAATGTTTAGTCACACAAAGAGCAACGGCTCTGTCTTGGGTGGAGCCGAGGGGTGAGAGTCATAGGTCTTAGAAGTAAGCCGCAATCGGACAGGTCTTGAAGGATGGGTTTAATAGACTCAGGAAGTGCGGGCACTCCTCGGCAAGTGCAGAAGCACAAAGGCAGTGCAACAGCATGAGCAGTGAATTGGGAGGGGATGGCAAATGAAACATAGCCGCTCCTCATGACTAAGTCAAGAATGAGATGTGAAGAGGGCAGAAGATGAGGTTGCAGAGACCACATGATGCAGGCCCTCATCTGACATGCTAAGCAGTGTAGATTTAGCTTTTGCTATAACTTTCATCTTCAGTGAGAGCAAGAAGCCCGCGGGGAGCATCAGACATCAGAACGGTGGATACAGTTAAGGGGAAAGGGAGGTGATTGGAAAGAAATGGTTTCTGAAGTGCTAGAAAGGCTTTCCTTCTTGTTCTGGGCCACAGATATATGGATGTTCATTTTGTAATAATGCATTTAACTGCACATTCATGTTTTCTCTACTTACGGTGTGCTATATGTCTGAACTTACAAAAAAAGAAAACATCAAGTGGGGTTATTGATTTAAAACACAGATTTGAGGGCCTCACTCTCAGACATACTGACCGAATAGGCCTATGCTGGGACTCAGGGATCTGCATTTTTAAAAATACCATTAGGGTTGTTGAGGAGCCATCCAAAAGATGTAAGGAAAATGTTAACAATAAAGATTTACCTGTCTAATGGGCAGGGTAAAGGAAGAGGATGAAGTTGAGGATGACCTTTATCTGTGCCTTGTTAGCACCACAGGTCTTGTGCTTTTGAAAGAGAGGAGATGAGCGGGTGTGGTGGTACACTTCTGTAACCCCAGTACTTGAGAGGCAGAAACAGGAGAATCAGGGGCCAGCCTCAGCAACTTAGGAAGGGCCTCTGCAACTTAGTGAGACCCTGTTTCAAAATAAAAAATAAAATAGGGCTGAGGGTGTAGCTCAGAGGTAGAATGCCCCAGGGTTCAAATGCCAGTACCACCAAAAAAAAAAAAAAAGAGAGAGAGAGAGAGAATCCCAGTACTCGGGAGGCTGAGACAGGAGAATCATAGGTCCGTAGCCAGCCTCAGCAACTTTGTGAGGCCCTCTGCAACTTAGTGAGTCCCTGTTTAAAAAAAAAAAAAATTAAATAGGGCTAGGGTTGTAACTCTGAGGTAGAATGCCCAATACCACACACACAAAAAAAGAGAGTGAGAGATGAGATGAATATGGTGCTGATAACTTCCAAGTACTAAATATATTTTTTGAGAGGTGTATTCTTTTGGAGTTTTCTTAGATATGAAAAATTTTACCCCAGCTTACTAATTTCTAATGTTCAAAGCCAAATCTTCGAACAAGTCCCTAGGGTAGACATTTTGGGACAACAGCTTTCTAGAATTTCTTAAATGAGTGCATCCTTGGCCTGTGAATGATAGTCGCTCTGCTACTGACCCACTGTCATCGTGGCGTGTGCTTAGTGGTGACTGAACAGATGCAGCTGAATTCTTTTCCTTGTGCCTCTGTATAATCCAAGGATATTTCTGTGACATAATGAATCCAACATGGTATTCTTCCAAGCCCTAATCCCTACGGAAAAGTATGACAAATTATGTTGCAAAGTTGTTTTTCCTCTAGTGATGACAGTGCTGGAAACAGAAAGGGAAAACCTTACTTGGCCTTAAATAGAGAACGAGAAAATCCAAGAATATGACAAGGTTTGCACAGGTCTTTTTCCCTTGAAATTGAAGTACAAAAGACATGCCATAGGGTCCTCTCAGTTGCCACAATTATTGTCTGTGAGCAAAGTGCATCCATTCATCACATCAGCAGCAATTTTTTTTTCAGTACTAGGGATTGAACCCAGGGGCATTCTACCTCCGAGCTACACCCCAGCCCTATTTTTTATTATTTATTTTGAAACAGGGTCTCACTGAGTTGTGGAGGGCCTCACTAAGTAGCTGAGGCTGGCTGTGAACCCGGATCCTCCTGTCTCAGCCTCCCAAGTACTGGGATTACAAGCGTGCACCACCACGCCCGGCAGCAACAATTTTAAAGATTGACAAAACCAAGTGTTGGCTAAGATTAAAAAAACATAGCCACTCATATTGTCCTGATAAGGGAATAAATTCGTGCAACAAATTTGGCAATATTTAGTCAAGCTAAAGGTATATATACTTTTTGACCCAGAAATTAGAATCCCAGGTACATTCTCCAAGAAGCTTTCTTACCTGTGCCCAAGGAGATATGTACAAGAATATTCACAGCAGCATTGATTGTACTAGTAAAAAAAAAATTTGAGAGCAACCTGTATTACATCAACAGAAGAATTCATGAGCAAATTGTGAAATATACAATGAATATAGCTGTGAAAAGGAATGAAATAGATCTACATATCTCCCAGGGGAAAATCTCACAAATATGATAAATAAAAAATCAAGTTGTAGGTGAATGTGTAGAATATATTTATATCCAGGTTAAAAACTTGTAAATACCATCATTGTGTGGGAAACTACCCTGCTGCCATGGTAGCCTCTAAGTATGCAAACAGACAAGTTATTCAAGAGATCACAAAACAAACAGGCTCATGGATCAAAACAAGATACTCAAATCACATGGTTTATTAAGTCAATTAATACATACCACAAGAAGCAAAGTGAAAGATATGGGGTAGGTTAGCTGGGCGTGGTGCACGCCTGTAATTCTAGTACTTGGGAAGCCAAGACAGGAGGATCACAGGTTTGAAGCCAGCCTCAGCAATTTAGCAAGGCCCTCAGTGACTTAGTGAGACCCTGTTTCAAAATAAAAAATAGGGCTGGAGGTGTAGATCAGAGGTAGAACACCCCTGGGTTCAATCCCCAGTACCACGCGCATACACACACACACACACACACAAATTTTATACATACATACATATACATCTATATATCCATATCTATATCTATCTATCTATCTATCTATCTATCTATCTATCTACCTATCATCTAATCTATCTATCTATCTATATATGGGGTAGGTTAACACATTTAAGACCTGGTGTAGGCAGAATGGAAAAATGGCACTACCTGAATCCATGGTGTTCTCTTTCTCTCTCTTTTTCTCCCTCTCCCTCTCTCTGCCACATCAGACTTCCTCACTGAGAATATGCTCACAAGAACCAGAACTGGAATCTGAACAAAGTGGCCCAACAGGCAAAAGGTGCCTGGGATCAAAACACATGCTTTCTACAGTCTCTGGAGCCAGTGTGTCTGGCTGATAGCTGGAACTGCCAGGTAGCCTCATGAACAACCATGGATTTTATTTATATTCCTTGTGCAGAGGACACGAGTAGCCAATGGACGGCCATATTAAGAGCTTGAGAGGAACGAATGCTTTGTATGCCTTTAGTATCTTCAGTGAGTGCGTCATGAAAATGTGATTCAGGGCCTTGTGTATATTTAGTGCATCATGACTATTAGGTGTTCCTTGCTCTTCCCATCCCTTTCTAATTATGTTCCTTACACAAATGCTCTACTCTATATATGTCTAACATGCCTCACAGGTTGCTAACTTACTCTCATTTCACATATTTTTTTGAATTTTGCCTGTCTCATAAGATATTTACCTCAATTCTTAGTTTCATTTTTTCCCTATGTCTTTATTTCTCTTATTTTCTATAGCAGATTGAATATTCTTAATTCAGCAAACATACATTATAATACGTTATGGTTTGGAGGTGAAGTGTCCCCCCAAAGACTCACATGTTGAAGGTTTGGTCCCCAATGCAGTAATGTACAGAAGTGGGTCTTTTAGGAAGTTCTTGGATCGTGAGGGCTGCAACCTCATCGGTGGGTTGATCCATCTGATGGATTGATCATTTGAATGGACTGCTGGGAAGTAGTGGGAACTGTAGGAGATGGGACCTAGTTGAGGGGAGTGAGTTCTTGGGGGCTATATCTTGTCCCCAGGCCCCTTCTCTCTGCTTTACAGCTGCCTTGAGATGTTCAACATCTTTTCCCTTCTGCCACGCTGTTCTGCCTCATGTCAGGCCCAAAGCAAAGGAGCCGGAAGATCATTGACTGAATCTCTGAAACTGTGAACCAAAAAAAAAAAAAAATCTTTTCTCCTTTAAGTTGTTCATGTCAGATATTTTGGTCGCAGTGATGGAAAGCTGACTAACACAAAATATATATGTAATAAGGTTAAAATAAAAATAAGTGCTTGGGAAGAGTTCAAGATTTGGTTAACTATGGATGAAACAGGATATGTCTGGGACGGAGTGCAGAAGTCTTTAATTATATGAGTAATGTATTATATACATTATAATGGTGGGTATATGGGTATTTTTTATATTATTCTTTATAAGTTTTGTGCATCTGAACTTTTTCAAACTAAATTTTTTTGAAGTTTGAAAAATATAGTACCTGGAGTCTTCATGTAATAGACATTTGATTATTTATAAGTCCTATTAGAAATGCCAAATTAATTTTAAAATACATATGTTGTGATCTGATAAATAATCAATATAAAATTAGTAAAATATTAATATAAATATTTCAATAAATTAACCTTACAAAACCACTTGATGTTATAACTGGTCTCTAACATTGTCTTGGAAAGGTTTGTTTCCTGGACCCAGAGGACTTGGCTGTACTGTCAACATAGAAAGCTTGGTCAAAAATTCACCAGAATCGTTACAAAGTTGAGGGTGTCCTGTAAGGCCCATTCCACACAACCAGCAGAATGAAGTTAGGTTGCATGGCTTCTAATCTGCTTCATCTGGTTGAATAGGTAAGCACTGGAATTCACTGCTTCTTCCAAATCTAGAATTACTCAGCTCTCATCCAACATCTCAAAAGAAACCAAGCCCGTCATGTCTTAAAAATTCTTGAGATTTTTGTAGCTTATGCTCATGCTTGGCCTCTTGAAATATTAAACAAATAAAATCCTCAAAGTGGTATTATCATTTCTTAAGCAACACAAGTTTAAATTGAGAACAGTGTTAAAGAAGACTGAATTATTTTGCTGAAGTACATCATATACTTGACTTGTCTAGCTTCCCTAAGGGACTGAAAACTGCTAGAGGCAGGGGCTTGACGACTTTCAAAACTTCAGCATTTGACCTTCAACTTAATCATTTAACAAAGCATATAGCTGCTACTCCATAGATACTTGGTGAATTATTGCTTTTTGAGGGAGAGATAGTTAGCAGGGCCAAGTGCAACTAACAATGATGTCTGCACCATTCTGGACCAAGAACAGAGCTTCCATTATTTGGACTTTTATCTAATTATTGCTGGCTCCTAATTGTAGTTCAGACCCTTGAGATTTTGGATAAACTGGATAAAAGGATTATGATTGTGCTAGGTGGTCGGAAAACCTGTGGAGTCCATGTCTCAGGAAAGAACTTTCCTTGCACATAAAAGAAAGGCACTTCAGGCCAGGGTAGGAAGCAGCCCAGTCTCCTGAGGGACTAGAACCAAGAGCCAGGAAGCCAGGAACCTTGCCCTTTCTCCTATTTTTCTCTGTAGATTTATTTTTCTTTTCCTCTTCCACTGCCTGCAAGGTATGCAGATGAGTTTTCACTGCCCTGGGGCACATTGCTCCAAGCACTGCCAATCCACTGCTCCACAGTCTCATCTTTTCTGTTGGAGAAACTAGGCCAGATGGAGATGAGCATTTCTGTCTCCATTCCCAACTCCCAGGAGAGACCCCAATGCCACAGCTTAGGCCAGGAAATTCTCTCCACTCTAGTGTGTTTGATAGTAGAGACTGGAGTAGAGTAAGGGGCAGTCCAGAACTGATTGTTATCTTTTCTAGGGAAAAACATGTACCAGATAGGTAGCCAAATAAAAGCATGTTATACTGCTGGGCTCTACATTTTCAGAAGTCTCTATGGTTTCCTTCCTTGAAGGGCGAAGAAGAAGCCATAGCAGGCGTCCTTCATCAGGCTTGCCTCTGAGCACCTAGAACACTTCTCATTGGCCTCTGCTTCAAGAGGAGCAACATGGCCAACAGAAATCAGCAGAATAAACCTTCCGTCCCAGTGCCTGCTCCACGCCACTCCAGATGGTGAAGCGCTAAGAGTCTAAAACAGGGCAAACAACTTGAAGAAATTCGGAGTACAAGGAGCCAGTCCAAAGTCACTCAGCTCTAAAAACTGCGGGTTTTATCCCCGCATGGTGGAGCAAGCTTTGTAATCCCAGCACTTGGGAGGCTGAGACAGGAGGATCACAGGCTCCAGGCCAGCCTCAGCAATTTAGCGAGACCATAATTCAAAATTTAAAAAAAAAAACAGGGCTGGGGGTGTAGCTCAGAGGTAGAACGCCCCTGGGTTCAATCCCCACACCACCCCACCCCAAAAAGAAAAGAAACTGCTGCGGTTCTGTGATCTTAATGATACAGCGGGACAGCTCCAGAGGGGAGTGTGCAGCTGCCTGAGCAGCTGGCACCGTCCTTGGAGGGGCTGCTGAGCGCCCTGCACCGAGGCTCTGGAGGCCAGGAAGGCTGCAGAGGCAGAACGCAGTGGTGGGTGGGCTAGCGGGGGCGGCCCTGCTCCCGCGTCTGCTGCACTCTGCTTATTAGCTTGGCATGCAGATTGAAACATGTACGTCTAAATCTATTTCTGGCTTTTAAATGTGTGAAGGAAACACATAACTTTATTATTTTATTTTTGTAAAGTTAAAGACAGAGACAGATGCCCCTAAAGCATATGCAAGCTCCAAGTTCCTATTTCACTGGTGGCACATCTTTGGAAGCAAAATTCAAGGACAAATAGGTCATCTCCCCTAGGTCTTCTGGAGGAATGTTGGCACGAAAAAGAATAGTCAGCCTTGGTAACTAATGGAGATGAGGGAAACAGAATCGGGAAAATGTCAAAAAAAATTTTTTTGGAGGAATTTCAAAAGAAAAAGAATGAGATAAGAGTTGATGTAATATGAGTATGTCATTATTTGTTGAATGCTAAAAATACAGCAGATATAAATTACCTCTTAAAATTTAGTTAAGAAACATGTGAACACTTGTAGAAATTCCCTTACCAGAGGTGTTTGGAAATCTTTAAAGCTTAATATCTTTTGGTGAATGGTCAGAGTAAGTTAGGAATTAAAGAAATCTGGAAAAATAAATACTCATTACTAATACAACAAATATATTTCTGAGAGGGGATGTTATGATAAATTTAACTTCAACTGTAGTGCCATACAGTCAAAGAAAAATCTTATAAAACAAAATACTGTTTTTTTTTTTTTTTGTGGTGGTACTAAGGATTGAACCCAGGGGCATTCTATGTCTGAGCTACACTCCCAATCCTTTTTATTTATTTTTATTCTGAAACAGGGTCTCACTAAGTTATTTGGGGCTGGCCTTGAATCTACAATCCTCTTTTCTCAGCTTCCCAAGTACTTGTGCCACAGAGTCTGGCTATTATGACATATTTATTTGAAAAATATTGCTGGCTGGGCATGATGGTGCATGCCTGTAATTCCAGTATTTGGGAGGCTGAGACAGGAGGATCACAGGCTGGAAAACAGACTCAGCAACTTAGATCTTGTTTCAAAATAAAATAGGGCTGGGGTGTGCCTAACAGGTGGAACACCCTGGGTTCAATCCCCAGTACCAGTAAATAAATAAACAAACAAATAAATACATGAAAAATATTTCTGCACACGCACTGGGCTAAGCCTGGGGAATGTACTGGTAAAGAAAATGAATTCTGTCCCTACATGCATGGCCCTGCCTGCACTTTGAGTAGAGCAGGGAAGATATCATAATCACCAAATTAAATAGGCAAAGGGGGCCTAAGAGAACTGTTAGCCCAAACATTTATTTTACGTTGAAGAAACTGAGACCCAATATGTCATATAGGTGAAACTGGCTGTGCTCTTGGTCTTTTCTCTCTCTCTCTCTCTCTGAAAAAAATAAGTATTTCTTGTCTTCTTGGTCCTTTTAAAATTCTCAAGTTGTATGACCTAATAAATGCAATCCATTATGAAATACTCTTTACAGATTTTCAGTATTCCTGTGCTTTTCTAGAAATGAGACAGGAAACCAAATAGAACTTTTTAAAAAGCTGAGGCCCAATTTTCAATATCCAATCCGGTTTTTCTCAGGAAGTGTTAGTCATGTGATTCCTATTACCATCAAAGACAGTTGTATTGTGTGATACTGACCATCTGTTTAAGATATGGCAGACATATTTGGAAAATCCAGAATAAGGGGAACTCAAACCTATTATTTGTTAGAGAGGTTATCAGTACAAGAAGCCACGGGTCCGATGCGAATGAGGCATATTAGATGGACCATCTGGGTTTCACGCCTACTTGTGCTCTCGACTATGCATGTGATAACTGTGTGTCCTTGCGTGCCTGACCTGCAGTTGTACCGCACTGTTAGCACAATGCCTGCCACCCACAAAGGTGTTGTGACAATTGCTGAAGTAAATGCTATCAAGCCTTGCCAGCAATTCAAAAGGAGGTTGCTGCTTCACTACCCCAAATCATTACACCCACAGGTACAGGTTTTTTTTTTCCTTCATTCTTAATATGGTAATATAAAAGGGCATTCCTCTGGGTTCATTTCCATATGTGTTGCATTCCTCTTGCTATTAACTCTAACTTTTAATTTAATTATTTCCAGGATATTAACTCAGCACTAAAGGGAACCTATTATCAACTTAATAATTATATGTCACTGCTATGGACTGATTGTGTCCCCCCACCCCCAAGGTTCATATGTTGAAATCCTAATCCTCAATGTGATGGTGTTAGGAGGTGGGGCCCTTGGGAGGTGATCAACTCATGACTGTGGAGCCCTCAAAAATGGGACTAGTGCCTTTATAAAAGAGGTCCAAGAGAGCTCTCTCTCACCCCTTTCCACCATGTAAGGATATCGCAGAAGACTACCATCTGTGGACTAGGGAGAGGGTCCCCACCAGACACTGGATTTTTAGGCACCTTGATTTTGGACTTCTCACGCCAGAACTGTGAGAAATAAATGTATGTTATTTAAGCCACCCAGTTTATAGCATTTTTTGTTACAGCAGCCCAAATGGACTAAGAAAATCACCATGATTGAACAAGGAAATGGTGTTATAATTAGAGAAGTATTAAAGAAGAATTTGGGTCTCTAGAGACTGGCTACCTATTAATTTATGGCTAAGATTAATTTGTTCATGATCTCCTATCTGAATCCAGATAATTTGACCATGGAATCAGACACTTCAAAAATATATGTTTGGAAATCTATTTGGCTTGGTAACTTGCCTTGAAACCTCAAATTAAGAAAACAATGAATGAAGGAAGAAAAACCACAAACACAAACTAATTAATGCAAATGCATTGAAGCAGCCAGGGATGATGGTGTCCTAAACCATCATAGATAAGTTTCTGTTAGCTCTTTTACTCTTTTTCTTTCCTTCCTTATTTCTTTCTTAAAATAACAGATTTATTGATATGTAATTCACCCTTTTATTGGTATAAAATTCACCCTTTCAAAGTATGCAATTCAGTGATTTTAGTATATTTACAAAATGTGCAAACATCAGCATTAATTCCACAACATTTTCATCACCCCCAAAAGAACCCCATCCTCATCGCCAGTCACTCATTGCCCTTTCCTGGAGCCCCTGGCATCCCTAATCTACTTTCTGTCTCTATCAATTTGCCTATTCTGGGCAGCTTACATAAATGGAATCATATATTATCTGTCTTTGTTCATTCAAGCATAATGCTTTCAAAGTTCATCTATATTCACTCCTTTTTATAGCTGAATAATATTCTATTGTATGGATATACCACACTCCTTATCTACTCATCAACTGATGAACATTTGGTTTGTTTCCACATTTTAGCTGCTACGAATTATGTTGCTATGAACATTAGTGTACAAGTTTTTGTGTAGACATGTTTTCGGTTCTCTTGGCTGTTTGGCTGGAACATTACAAGGCCATATGGTAACTCAATGTTTAGTTTTATGAGGAACTGCCAAATTGTTTCCAAAGTTACTACATCATTTTACATTCTCACCAGCAATGAATGAGGATTCCTATTTCTCCACGTGCTTGTCAACACGTGTTATCCATCTTTTTGGTGATAGCCATTCTAGTGGATATGAAGTGGTATCTCATAGTTTTGATTTGCATTTCTCTAATGATGCTGAGTATCTTTTTGTGTGATTATTAGCTATTTGTATATCCTCTTTAAAGAAATGTCTATTTAAGTCCTTTACCCATTTTTTTTTTTTTTTTGCGGTACCAGGGATTGAACCCAGGGGCGTTCTACCTCCGCGCTACACCCCCGGCCCTATTTTTTTTACTTT
>PVJS01055511.1:0-12628 GCA_004027185.1 Glis glis
GTGAGGCCCTCCGCAACTTCGTGAGACCCGGTTTCAAAATAAAAAAAAAGTATAAAAAAAAGGGCTGGGGGTGTAGCGTGGAGGTAGAATGCCCCTGGGTTCAATCCCTGGTACTGCAAAAAAAAAAAAAAATGCCAATGTATTAAAAAGCACTAATGAATCGGTTGTCACCACTCATTACCTGGGAGGCTGAGACAGGAGGATGGCAGGTTTGAGGCTAGCTGCAGCAACTTGTCAAGATGCTCAACAACTTAGCAAGCTCCTGTTTCAAAATAAAAAATAAAAAGTGCTGGGGGTGTAGCTCGGAGGTTGAATGCCTCTGGGTTCAATCCCTAGCACCAAAAAAAAAAAAAAAACAAAAGAGAAGGGTAGTTGTCTCACTTTAAATGACTAATAGCTCTGTAGTGCTGTAAGAGTTACTTTCACAAAAATTTAATTTGCTCATCGGCATTGATGTTGTTATTAAGTGGGGCCTTGAAAGTTAAGTGATTTGCACAAGCTTCCTCTGTAGAAAGCAGATGGGTTATTTCCATCAAACCAATGCTGCTGCCTCAGAGAACTAAACCCTCAGGGTACTGTAAGTTTGCCCTTGCTGAGATCGAAAGCTCCATTTTCCCTTTGACTTCCTTATTTTTTTCTTTTTTCCAAAGTGAATATGCTGTTGTGAATAACTTCTGGCTCCCATGGTGATTTCTGAATGTAGTGTCGGCTGTGCTGGTGTGGCTGGATGCATACAGGATGGCTGATGTTCTCAAGAGCTGATAAAACCGTTCCTGGGAATAGACAAGACATATTTATACGCTCCTAGGGATGTCACCAAGAAATTCTGCCAGGGCAGGAAATTAGGTTATTGGTGAAAAATAAATTTTGCCAGGACATAGTTTATTTAGGTACCAATAACAATCTTCCAAAAGATTATGAACTCTTCTCCCTTGAAAAAAAATTGCAGGTTTTAACAGATTGTTGCAACAGATGGAGATATGACATTCACTACTATAATTTACATTAACATGCTACGAGACAGATTTGCCTTCATCAAAAAAAAGCCCAAACCACTTCAAAGATTCAGAAACAGCTTTTCACCAAGTGCATTTCATCTCATTGAAACTTGATTTGATTTAGCCAATTTTGAAAAAAAAGACACACAATAAATTTGAACCAGGTACAACAATATATCGCAGCAAAATCCTTTGAAATGTCTCATCTTTGAAAAATTTAATTCAGAAAAATGATGAGATCTTGTTGCCAAATGTGTCTATTTATTTCATTATGATGTTGCCAGCTTACTGAAATAGAACAGTGAGTTATGTACTGCATCTGCTCAAGGAAGCAGGGTAACATTTAAACATCTGTCCAGTATTGTCACATATGTTTTCATCTGTACTGAAACTTCCTCTTTCTTTAATTCTGTGCCTTTACTTTAATGGGGTAAAACATTTTTTTTAGATTTTTCTCCATCAATTCAATACTGAGTTTTCTGTAATTGACATGATTATGTACTCCTCAAACTGGAAAATTCAATCAAATTCATGCTATTCTATTATTAACAGCACAGATGCCCCTAGATTTACAACAGAGTTATGTCCTGATAAACCCATCATAGGTCGTAAAATCAGAAGCTGAAAATGCAGCTAGTCCACCTAACCTACTAGACATCACAGCTCACTGTGTGGTCCACTGTAGAGTGCTGGCTGTCTTCCCCTCGTGATTGGATGGTTGACTGGTAGCTGTCCCTTGTCCAGCATCACGAGACACTACTTTACAGCATATTACTAGCTCAGGAAAAGATCAATGTTCAAAATTCCAGGTAAGATTACTACTGAATATGTCTGCATCACAGTTGTCAGGAATTTGTAAGTTGAACCATTATAACTCAGGGATCATCTGTATTTCAATTTTGAGAGTATTAGAGGAATAGAAATTTAATGGGATCGAACAACAGATGGGATATAAATCATAGCCAAAGTGTGGAATAATTATTGTTCAGAGACAAAAAAATTGTCTGGCCCATCTAAGTAGTTCACTGAGACCATAATTAAATGTTCTATGTAAGTATCTTTCTCATAGTACATGTGATATAATATATACATTAGTTGATTTTATTTACTTATTGATTAGACATATTACCTAAAGCTTAGCTAAAATGAAGTTTTATATTGATTTCATCATTAAGTATGTGCTAACATGACTCTTTTAACTCGAAACATACAATGGACTCTCAGGAAGACGTGACTGGTTCACCGCATAGTTTTTTTTTAATATGTTTTTATTGGTGCATTGTAGTCTCACATCACAATGAGTATCAGTTTGGTGTTAACATACATGCACACAGCTCTTGGCTGCATAGTTTTAATTGCTGTTTCACAGTGGCCTTGTCTTAATTTACACAATAATGAGTTGCTGGAATTTATTAGGGCAACACATGAAAATCCACTTGCAGTCACTTATTACTAGCAAAAGAAAATGTACATTTCAAAATCACATAAACTTTTGTTCTCTACTATATTGTGTATGAACTCATTTTAATTCAATCAGTTGAGCATTCTATATGAATCATCTTTTCCACAACGAAGTGATTTATTAACTTTGACGCAAGCAATGACATGTGGTGAGTCAGAATAAGACCAAGTAAATTAGTCAGTGTGTCCAAGTCGGTTTCACATATGGTCTGAGCTTTTATGAAGCTATGTGTAACTCCAGGATAATGTGCAAAAACTTACGGTGCTTTATGTAAGGAAGCTATTAATTATAAACAACTATATGAAAATGTTTACATGAAACACAACTCTTTTGAGAACTTGGATAAGGAATGAAGTATGCTTTGAATAATTTTGGCAGATAAAGAAACACAGTTTTTCTGCCTAGAGTCAAAGAATATTTCTGCGTAAGAAGTCATATTTTAAATGAACAGAAGAGAAAAGTCCCTGCAGTATCAATTAGAGCAGGAACATTACTCTTTACGGCATATGCTAATAAGCTATTTTTAAGTGCCTTCTTTTTTAGTATAACTAAGATATCATGGGTTGGAATAGAATAATAATTTGTTTTTCTAGGCAGTAGAGCCTAGAATATGACCAACGAAAAAATGGAAAGAAAATGATTTTGGGCTTTAAGAGGACATCTGGACTGGTATAGGGATGATTGAGGTGGAAGACAGACTCTCCAAACATTGTTGTTGAAAGGAGGAAAGTCTGCAAGATACCACATTTTGGATCAGTTGTAGTGAGAACCCAGATCATAGACATGAATCAGAGAAAACTAAAGAAAGAAACAAAAAGATTTAGTGGACTCTCTAGGAGGGCCCCAGAGGAGCTGTAGGTGTCTGGTGGTCACAACTGATACACCCAGATGCTTCTGTAGTGAGAACACTTGCTGTTGGTGCTCACTGAAGGTGGCAATTGAGACTGAACACCAGAGGATGGTACTGATATTCCCAAGAGCCAAGTGCCTTTGCTACCTCACTTGCCAGAGAATTGGTCCATTTATCAGCCACTTCTCTCCCCTCACATCTATTGAGCACAACACAAATTATTATTGTTGTTAAGTAGAAAGAAGAATTCATTTAGGGACCATATGAATGGGTGTAGAAGAGTGGACAAAATTCTTGTACAATATATCATGTGTGTCTATAGGTGTGTATGGGGTGTGTATGGGAAATGGGTAGGTTGGAGAAAGGGGAGGAGGTCAGAGGGTGGGTGTGTTGGGGCTGTATTATTTGTGTTTCAGATGAAACAAGAGCTAATCTGTGGATATTATCTGATAATTGCTCTTTCCCTATTCATAATTCCTTTTTCAGTACAGAGTCAGAGACTGAATCTGCACTTATATTGCTCCCTCTTTATTGGTATTTGTTCAGTTTTCTCATTTTTACATTGACAATGGCATGAAAACAAATTTCTTTTTTTAATTTATTGGTGCATTGTAATCATACATCTTGATGGGTTTCGGGGTGGTAGAAGTATACATGCACGCATCGGTCAATTAGCCCTCCCCCAATTCCCACCCCATTCCCTCCCCCCTCCCTCCTTCTCGTGCTCAGCATAGTGGTTGACTTTGATATATTTGTGTATGTACGTCCTGTGCATGAGGGCGCTTCCCTCTTCTCCTTTCCCATCTTCCTCAGTTAGGTCACCTTCTTTACTCATCTTAGGTTTTCTCCATCACCTGCCTGTGTCCTCCAGGGGGGTCGTGGCTCACCTGCCCGTGTCCTCAGTGCCGGGGTGCTCCGTGGCGGGGCTGTGGCTTACCTGCCTGTGTCTTCAGTACTGGGGTGCTCCAGAGCAGGGCTGTGGCTCACCTGCCAATGAGCTCAGCACTGGGGTGCTCTGGGGTGGGGCCATAGCTCACCCGCCTATGTCCTCAGTGCTGGGGTGCTCTGGGGTGGGGCCATAGCTCACCCTCCCATGTTTTCAGTACTGGGGTGCTCTGGGGTGGGGCCATAGCTCACTTGCCTTTGTCCTCAGTGCTGGGGTGCTCTTGGGCAGGGCCATGGCTCACCCACCCATGTCCTCAGTGTTGGGGTGCTCTGGGGTAGGGCCATAGCTCACTCACCCGTGTCTTCAGTACTGGGGTGCTCCAGAGTAGGGATATGGCTCACACGCCCATGTCCTCAGTGCTGGGGTGCTCTGGGGCAGGACCATAGCTCACCCTCCCGTGTCTTCAGTACTGAGTGCTCTGAGTCTCGTAGATTGAGTTCCAAGTCTCGGAGAGCCTAAAGCATGCTGTCTCCCTATATCCCGCCATCTTTAATCTTGATCTTGATGGACTCTGCTCCAGATCACTGCCCCAGATCACTGACAGAGCAGCTACAGGTGGAGAGATGTGGGTCGTTTTCAATGTTGCTGGCCTCACAGCAATCCCTTTCCTTGCTGGTGGTTTCTGGTAGTTGTCTCTGTTGCTGGGCTGGTGCCTGTGGTGGATTGGGTGTTGCGATGGGTTGGGTAAGTGGCTATGGTCGTCCTTTCCAATCCTGTAGTCGCTGGGTTGTGGAGTTCTGTGTCTTATGGTCCCGATGCCTGTGAAGTCAGTCTCAGGCTGCTGATTTTAAGTTTTTGGTTCTTCCAAGTATTTCTGTCTGTGCCAACTCGGCCCAATGACTTCAGTCCTGCCGTGGCTCAGGCCCGCTGGACTCAGTCCCACCACGGCTTGTGCCAGCCAGACTCAGTCCCACTGCGGCTTGATTTTACCTTGACTCAATCCCACCTCAGCTCGGCCTGCTGACTCATCCCTCAGACCAGTGCAGTCTGCGTGTATTGTTCTCGTGTCTCTCGTTATTTGCATTCTTTCTCTTTTTTCAGCCTTTGTGTTGAAGTGTGGCCTTGTAGATATTAGTTCCCGTCTCCCGTGAAGGTGGTAAGGGATGTGATATGTTGCTCAGTTCGGAGCCGCTAAGACAAGTTCGAGACAGGCTCATCTAGAGGTCCTTACTCTGATGCCATCTTGGCTTTCCTTCTTTTTTTGTTTCTTTTTGTGGTACTGGGGATTGAACCCAGAGGCATTCTACCTTTGAGCTATACCCCAGCCCAATTTTATTTCTTATTTGGAAAAAGGGTCTCACTAGGTTAATGAGAGTCTCACTACTTGCTGAGGTTGTCCTTGAACCTGCAATCCTCCTGTCTCAGCTTCCCAAGTACTGGGATTATAGGCATGCGCCACTATGCCTGGCATGAAAACAAATTTTTTACAGAATGCTTACCATTTCTTTTTCTATGACCACTTCAATGTTTGACTAAAGGTAGTTATTTTTTTCTCCCTGGAAGATGTTACAGTTTGGAGCGACACCATGGATTCCTGTTCTTAGCTAGTTTAGAAAAAGTTAGCCAGAGCTGCACTGTTGCAAGCTTAAGCAAAATTTTATTATTACAGAGAGAAACGGGGGACAGAGTAATCAAAGCACCATGCCAGAGGTGACGCAGTGGAGTGCCTTGAAAGTAAGGCACTAATGCCTTTGAACATATACATCTTTTATAAGAATTATCTCTTGTTTCTTATCCTGCTTAGCCAATAGTCTTCTTTTCCCACCAAAAGTGGGTGCAGATCAGCCAATTAAACCTTTTCTGCTAGCCTTCTTTGCTCATCCTCACAGGGACAGATAGGTCTGATATCACTGATAAAAAGGTGTTGCTTGGTTAGCAAGGTCAGGGAGCTGTATGTTAAAAGCCTGCTTTATTCTTTGTTTTTATTTTCATTAAAGTTTAAAGCATGTGTATTGCCCACCTATGTCCTTGGTGAGTTCTCAGCATCTCCTTATCTATATCTGCTAGAAATTACTTATTATGTTGAAAACTTGTTTTATAATAAAGAAAAGAAAGAAACAGGAATATAGTCTTTTAAAGTATGGAGGATTTGGGGCTATAACTATTTTGTGTTATTAGTAATTAATATTGGGTTAATATAGCTTGCTTTTTCATCTTTTCATGTTAGTCTTAGCTGTTGTGAAAGTCTATAATTCTTTTCTAGTTGCATGTGTCTGTGCTTGTAACATTCAGTGTTTAGCTGGGCTAACAGTCAACTTTTAGCTGACCAAGTTCAACCGTGGCTGCAGCTCTCGGCTGACAACTTAGAGACAGAGAAAAGGATTTTATTGTTCTGCCTGAGTATGAGAGCTTGTTCTCACTATTAGCAATGGATACCTATTAGCAATCAATGCGGGCCCAATCCCCATCAGAAGAGAAATGCATAATTCTAAACTGGGCATGAGTCACTTAGCCATGAATTGTTTCCAATTCACAACTAAGTACAGATTGATTTAGATACACTGCTTCCTTGAAATGTCTGTCACAACACTTAGAATATCTCAGTTGTTATTTATTCTACCACATTGGTAAGTGCTCTGAGTTTTTAGTCTCTGGCTTAAAGTATTCAAATCAGTCCTCCATAGTTGATGTCTCATCCAAAGCTGCTAACATTTTATTAGTAGGCTATCAGAGTGTCTATCTATGATCTATGATCTATCTATGATCTATCTATCTATCTATCTATCTATCTATCTATCATCTATCTGTATCATCTATCATCTATCTAATCTATCATCACCATATTATTCTGTCCATCCATTCATTTGAATGTGAATAAATATACATAAATATCACTAGAAATTATTGTGTGTGCTCAACAAGGAATATTCACATTGACCCACAAAAAAGTGGTATTCAGACATACTGTATTCATCCAGTTGGTAGCTTTGTGTTCTTGGGAAAATTACTTATCCTTCAATGGTTTTAATTTTAAGAGGGTAAGAAGGTATGAGATAGTGGGATTATAATGGTGAAGGAATGGAAAAAAAGTGGATTTAGGAAAAATTTGATGGACTTGACTTGATAGGACTTAAAGACATTGGAGAAGGAATGGTTCAGGGAAGATGTGTGTTTGTTTGCATGTGGACAGGATGTGGTGAGGTTGGAGAGGAGCTCAGGAAGTGACCATGATAGCTGTCTCCAAATATTTGAAAAACTAGTACATGGATGAGGAATTAGATTGTTCAGCAGCCAGAAATAAAGTAGCTTTTCTCAGTAGATAGAATTAACAGAGATAACTAGTTTTTATTGTTGTTCAATATAAAGAAAGTCTGGCAGGTTTATCCTTACCATAGGATAAAATTACATAAATGTAAGTTGGACAACTACTTGAATTGTTGATAGTGGGGAAATTGTGAACATGGGTTTTTGTATTAGGCTGATTTCTATTTCAATACTCGCTCTATCATTTACTAGTTTTATGACTTTTAGCAAATTCCTTAATAGTGATCAGATTTACTTTTCTACTCTATAACCTGGGGATAGTAAATACTAACTCCTGGACTTTCTGTGAGGAATAAAAGGGGTAATAAGTATGAAACTATTCAGCATAGTGAGTACTCAATATAGTTTATATTTAAGTATGGGGGTGGTTGAGTATGAAGAATAAAACAAAAAATGGCCCATTTCACCACCCTGATGATGCCTATCAATATGGAAAAAAAGCAATTGGTGAATATTGTTATATAACTCAAATAGTACAGAAAGGTATAAAATGAGAAATAAAAGCTTCACTGTTTCCAAATTCTTTTACCTATGGTAGTCACTAATGTGAGTCCTTCCAGAAAATGGTTAAGTTTTTGGATAGAATGTTTAGGATACTTTTGGATATGTGTGGTTGCAATGAATGGAAAGGTCAACTCAAATCTGTTTAAACAATAAAAGGAATTTACCAGAATATTCACCAAAAGGACAAGTTTAAGGCAAGGGTTTAACCCAAATTTCATGATGTCATCTGGGCCCAAGGTCCGAGTTCTTGGGTTTCTCTTTTCCCTTACACATGTTGGCCTTGTTTTTGGATTGGTAAAAACAAAACAAAAATAAAACAACTGCAGCAGCTTCAAATTGTCTAGACCAAGAAAACACCTTTTAAAGAGAATTTCAAATAAAAATTCAAATGTTCACCCCAAAAAGCAGAGTCTGGGTTAGATCATGTGTCCTCGTATTGATTGGTCTCTGTGGCCAGGGAAGCAGTATTATTATTTAGATTATCACTTATTCTACCCCTGGAATTGAGGGACAACTCAGCTGTCCAGAATGACATAGACCTCAGATGAACTAGGCACACTTGGAAAGTAGATATGGAAAATGGTAACGTGTTCTGGTTACCTACTACTTCTTACCAAACCACCCCCAAATTCTGTGGCTTAAAACAACTACAATTTTATCTTGCTCACCAATGCTGTACATCAGGAAACTCGACAAGTCACAGTGAGAATAGCTTGCCTCCAGGACATGTGATGCATCATCTGGGAATGTCTGAAAGACTGGGGTCTAAAATCTTCTGGAAGCCTCTTTCATATTTCTGGACCCTGGCCTGAAATGCCACATACGATGGCTTCAGCTGGGACTGTTATCTAGAGCACCTGTACAGGGACTCTGAGCTTTTAACACCTAGTAGCTGGGCTCAGAAAGGGATGGGGGTGGAGGAGGGAGACAGACAGACAGACAGACAGACAGACAGAGGGGGAACACTGGAGGTCAAGAATTTTAAGGGACTAGGTCAAAGGTTCATGACCCTTCCTGACTGAGCCCAAGAAGTCACAGCATTTCCAATGCACTACTGCAGTGACTGCTGTTGGTCACCAGCCAGTCACGAAGGAGCTAGATTCTAGGGAAGAGGATTAGACTCTACCTCTTGATGAAGGAGTGGCAAGGCCGCACACATCAGAATAAGTGGGATGGAAGATAACATTGTTGAAAACTCTAGAAAATAAGTTCTTATACCAGAGGCAACCAACTAATGAAAATGACACACATATGCCATCCTTTATAAAGCTTTCCAGAGGGACAATGCTGTACACTCTGTTCTTTTTCCCCCTTAATATTTCATCTTAGAAATTTCTTTTATATTTACTCTAAATCAACGTCATTCTTTCTAATGGTTTCAGGGCATTGCGTTACATGAATCTAGTATTATTTTTAACTACATTCATACTGATGGACATTTAGGTTATTGCATTTTTTTTGCTATTAGAGGAAATGTTATGATGAATATCCTTTTAGATATTTTTTACAGACTTTCACGAGATTATCCTTGGGGTAAGTTCTTAGAAATGTAATTGGTAAGTCAAAGTACATGTGCTGGCAACTTTGTGATAGACTTGCCTTTCCAAAGGTTGTATTCACTTACATTTTCATCCATGGTGAATGAGAGCATCTTGTTCCACACACCTTCATCAGTACTTAGTAACATCTAATTTTAACATTTACCAGTCTTATTGGTAGAAAATAGTATCACTATTGTTTTGGTTTTAATTATTTAATATTTGAGCGAGGATGAGCATTGTTCCCTGGGCCTACTGGCATTTTAAATTTTCTTTTTATTGGTATAAGGGTGGTGATTATCTGTTCACATTATCTTTTCTTCTAACTAAGATGAGCCCTTTTGAAATTAAAAAATAAAGCTGGGCATGGTGGTGCATGCTTGTAATCCCAGTACTTGGGAGGCTGAGACAGGAGGATTGCAGGTTCGAAGTCAGCCTCAGCAACTTAGTGAGACTCTCAGTGAACTAGTGAGACCCAGTTTCCAAAAAAGAAATAAAATAGGTCTGGGGGTGTAGCCCAGAGGCATAATGCCCCTGGGTTCAATCCCCAGTACCAAAAATAAATAAATAAATAAAATAAAAAATAAGCTTTTGGTCTGTTATGTGTATTTTACACTTTCATCCATTTTTATCACTTGCTGAAGGCATTTATTTGCCATAATTATTTCTAAATTTCTATAATTTAGATGATTAATCATATATGTTTTGTTAATGGGTTATGTTTTATGCTTAGAAGTTCTTCCTCCTCAAAACTGTAAATAAATGCACTCACATTTCTTCTCCAGAACACTAGTAATTTCACTTCTTAATGTTTAAGTCTTTGTTACATCTCAAATTTGTGTCTCACCATTAATTCATCGATGAGGGAAACAGCACAGAGAAGGTAACTAGTACTGTCAGTCACACAGATAAGTCAGTGGTAGCACCAGGACTAGGACCACGGCTTTTTGATATCTACGATCTGCTATTTCCACTAATAGTGGGAAGAGACAGAATCCCTTTTGGCCAGTTTAAGTTTGGCCAGTTTAAGGAGGAAAGGCATTTATTAATGCATCCATGTAGCTCACAGGTTCTCCAGCAAGGCCCCAGAGGAACAGAGGAGTCTGGTGGTCATGACTGCCCAGTCACACCCAGACACTTCTGCAATGAGAACACTTGCTACTGGTGCTCATTGAAGGTGGGAATTGAGACAGGACACCAGAGGATGCTACTGATGTTCCCAAGAACCTTTGCTACCTTACTTGCCAGAAAATCAGTTCCCCAGAGTGCAGCCCCTGTCTGACCTTGCTCAATTGAGAGTTCAACTTCATAGGGAACATTTGGTCAGCACAACTTAGGCCACATAGTTGTGCCTTTGGTGGAAGCAGTCTGAAAATGCAGAAAGGGAGACTTAAGATATGGAGGGTACCAAAATGTGGGATGGATCTTAAAAGATTTTTAGCTGCCATGACGTCCACTTTAGCCCCCATCCATTCTCTTCTGATATGTTACTAAGTTTTATGTGTTGTTTTGTGGAAACAGATATCTGCTGCCTACATAGCTGCTGAGACAAGTAGAATTTTCTGTTACACCACTGAAGTCATAAAGTCCTTTCATGGCTTTTTATCAGGACAGACAGAGCTTGAATGGCTCTGCTGGTTTTGCCTCTAGTATGCAGATGAGGCAAATCACACTCACTCACTATGCACAGTTTCCAAGCAGAACATCTTGTCCCAGGCTATGTATTTAGAATTCACACAAGAAGAGTTAATTCACTTATGGTTTAGTTATATTCATCCAAAACTAAATATTTGAAAACTTAAGTCCAATTTAATATATAACCCTTTTTGAACATCTATTATGAACTAGGCCCCATGCAGCTTTCCATATTTACTAAAGTTGAAAGAATGCTTTTATATACCATAATAAAATTTCCAAGTTATATAGTTTAATAGTCAGAAGTAGGACAAAAATACAATTGTTCATATTAAAAGCATCTAATTTTGACAACTTTTTGATGGTCTTTTGAACCAAAGTACATGTACTTGAAGCCACAAAATAATTGAACAAAATCATTAAAGAGAGAAATTACACATATAAAATGACATAGTGACATAGGGATGATTAATCTCTTAAAGTACTCTGCTTGTATAGTGAGTTATTGAATGAAAAAAAGGTATACACATTGCCTTTAAACTACACTTTGTAGAGCTTTGTAGAGGTACTGAACATGAAATACTTTCAAGAACTTTGAGCCTCATTAAGTCATTAAGACATTAAGTTGGCACATATAATGTTTTCAACTTTATATTTATTATTTTGACTAATTTGATTTATTACTTTTAATGACTTTCGTATAAACATGAATGGTTCTTAAGAGTATCACATTTATGTACACAGAAACAGAAATAGTCTTGATGAAATGTGAAGCTCTAATGACACTTTGGCTTTCCCTAATTTTCATGGGAAATTATTTTTGAATTGAATTTCTTTTGATTAAAAAGAATTCTAATCAACTCTATTATCAACTTTAATGCAGGGTTATTTCAAAATGGGTGTAAATAAAAAAATAGAAAATAAATTCACTTTTTCTCTTCAATTTCCAGGTGTATATATTTTTGTGTGTGGGTGTGAAGGTGGATCTGTTATGATCAAGTATACAACTGGACATAGAGGAAGAGAGTTCATTCAGTCTTGTAACCTTCAGTCCTGAGAATTGTCATGGAGAATAGTGACTACAGTTCTAGGATTATTACTTTTTGAACAAGATTGATGAAATGGCTTTGGACCTTATCCATAGCATAATAGTTGTGGCTGTGTTCTTACTTAATAGGCTCTGATCAAAGTATTCTGGACACTGAGAGAAACTATTTAAAATCAACACTTTCAGATCACTGACTCTGACCTGCAGGAAATGCAAGATGGAGAATTCCGAATTTTGATCTTCAGAATGATGAAAGGCCTCAAAGCAAGCATAGAGGAGATGAAGGATGAAGTTGAGGCTCTAAGGAAGAATCAGAAAGAAACTCTGAACGAAATGAAGGAATCAATAAACGAATTAAAGACTGCAATAGAAACCAATGCTAG
>PVJS01055512.1:0-12628 GCA_004027185.1 Glis glis
GGGGAGGGGAGGGGAGGGGAGGGACTCTCCTTGCAATGGAGTTTTTTCCCAGAGTGGGAGGGAAGTGAATACAGTTTTCAGAGTCTTGCCAGCTTTCTCCCAGAGTGCAGCTGGAGAGAAGGAGCCAGGGGAGAGAGCCAGGTAGGAGATGCCATGTGGACCCCTGGCAGTGGGAGGACAGCCAAAAAAAATCCACTCTTAGAAAGGTAGGCCCTTGGGAAATAGTTCAGTATCCCAGGGAGCACAGCGGCTGAGTTTGTCAACTCCGTCTCTCTCACTCCTGTAGAGAGCCATCTGGCCCAGGTCCGAGTGCCTCCAAGCATGAGAAGCTCATTGCTTCTCTGAGTCTCATTGTTGGTCAGAGTTAGAAAGCTTTTCCTAGATCAGAGATAAATTCCAAACATTCATTCCATACTAACCAAATGGACACCCCTACGGCTGGAGGCTCAAATGTCCTCCCCTGTCGTGGGCAGGTTCCCACCATACAATATGTGCTGATGATCAGCCATGTTCTGGTCAACACTGGTGAAGTTCATCTTGACCACTTTCCCGCCTGGGGTCTCTGAAAGCCAGTAGTTAAGATCAGGCCAAGTATGCGCCTATGAAATAATCCTGTGTTAATCCAGGGCGCTGGGAGTTGGAGAGACAGCCCCAGCACCTGCTGGAAAGAGATTTAAGTTGCTGGAAACTATCAGAACAGAACCATTCTGGCCAATCCTCGTTTTGTAGCTAGTGGTGGTGAAGTGAGGGCTTTGACACCAGAAAAACCAGCATGCGAGTCCAGCTGCAGCACCTGGACAGGTGTGCCACACTGGGGAAGCCCAGTTTCCTCACTACAAAATGGGATGAAGAGCCCCGTACACAGACGTGAGCGCAACTGAGGTCCCCAACATAAAGCTCCGCATCACCCTCCTCTCAAGTGACACCCTCTGAAGGCCAAGGACCTTTCTCCACCCAACTCAATCACACTCAGGGTTAACAAGGCAGAGCCTATTTCCCCAAACTGTTCCTTCTTCTCTCGGTGGTATGCGTGGGGCCTATCACACAGGGCTGCTTCTCTTGAAGTCTCTATCTGGGGAAAAGAAAGGGGAACCAGAGGCAGGCTGGAACAAAGCCTGGCTGGGGGCTGGGAAGGCTGCCTGCTTGCTGGAGGCAAGGGTGTGTGTGTTAAAGAGAAAGAGATAGAAGTTTTAGTTGTTATCTATTCAGCAATGTTGAGAAGATCAGAACTTCCTCATTGGGCAATTTTGGTCAGTTTTGGTTTTCCTCTAACACAGCAGTCTGACATGAGCCTTCCTCTATAGAATTGTGGGGAAGGAGGTCAGGGAAAGCCCTAAATAGAAATTAACTCTATACTGATTATGAAAAAAGATAAAATCCAAAATGGGAAGCCATTAACACCCATCCCTTTAAGTGCCCCAATGCCCTCCAGACCTGCACTGAAAGGAGGGGAAATTGTATCCTAGAAGCAACATAAGGAAAGGAGAAAGCCAAAGGTCATTCTTATAGAGGTTCCACCTCAAAGTGTACAGTGGGCAGGTTGGGTCAGGCATGGCCCTGGACAGGTATGGTGGGGACCCAGGAAGGAAAGACCTGGAGGTGAGGACCACAGAGGGATTCTCCGAGAAACTGAGGTCCATCAGGGAGCAGCCTTGAGCAAGGCCACACAGTTGAGACTAGACTCTGGATCAACCCTGCTGGCCCAGAAGGGCTCATGTCATGTCACAGGCCAAATCCAACTGGAATGGTTGGAGGTCAGTACCAAGATCCTGAGGCCACCCTATTTGGTCTCAGTGAAAAATTGGCCCTGATCAAATTATGTTTGCAAGAGAGCAATATTTCAACTTTGACAGTTTGTTTATATAAAGTACTACAGATCCAGCCAGGTGTGGTGGGGCATACTTGTAAACCCAGTACTTGGGAGGTTGAGACAGGAGGATCACAGGTTCAAAGTTAGCCTCAGCAATTTAGCCAGACCCTCAGCAGCTCAGTTCAACCCTGTTTCAAAATAAATTTTTAAAAGAGCTGAGGGTATAGCTTGGGGGTAGAATGCCCCTGGGTCCCATACCCAGTACGTCCCCCAAAAAAGTAGACTACTACACCCAGGCATGTAGTAGAGTACTATGAGCACAGGCCTATAATCTCAGTATTTGGGAAGCTGAGACATGAGGATCAGAGGTTCAAGGCCAGCCTCAGCAGCTGAGCAAGACCCTATGCAACTTGGTGAGACCCTGTTTCAAAATAAAAATAAATAAATAAAAAGGGCTGAGGGTGTAGTTCAATGGTAGAATGCCCTCAGATTCAATCCTCAATACAAAAAGAAAACAATTGGAAACCAAGATCTCTAGAGGCTCTATAGAACTTTATAAGATAGAAAAGATTTATTAGTCAAATTATAGACCAATAAATATCTGTGGAATGCATGGAGAGGTGGGCCTTGGTAGATCAGAAAGGCAAGGAAGCCCAAAGGTGTCACAGGTTTAGGTGGCCTGTGAAACCAGAATTCAGAGATAACTTCAGGGCTAATCCATCTCAGTGGACAAATGTGGACGTGAAGACCACAGTGTGACAAGACTCAGAAGGTGTAGACAAGCCCGAGATCTTAAAAGATTATGAATCCCAGGGGCCAGAAAGTTATTCAAACACTACATTACATTAGCTCTCTACTGAATTGCTTCATTTTAGTATGATTTAATTCTATCATTTTTCTTTAAAGGGTTCTTTATTTGTAGCTTATTATTCATAATCAACTAGCACAATGTAGAATCTGAGAAATTTCAAATGAGGCCACCACAGATCAAAAGGAGAAAACAAAATACTGAATTTCTTAGGTGCTCCTAGCACGAACAGAACCATCCAGATTTTCTCCCATTTAAGATACAAGAAACTCGTAGTTGCAAGTAGCTGGCCAAATGTGACTCTAACGTGTCTAATCAGGGACTCGCTGGAAGCAAGGACCATAAAGACTACCCCACTGTGGAGAGCTGTTGTGTTATTCACTAACCTTTCCTTGGCTGGTCAATTCCCTTTGGGTTTTGGTGTCAGAAAAAAAGTTTAGCTGCCAGTCACACTCTTTCCTGGTGAAGGGCCAATGAGATAAAAATACTGATTCAAGGACAGCTGTCCTTTTTGCCTTCACTGTCAGGAAGCTCAGAGCTCTGTCCTCAACTCAAATTAACTCCTCAGTCTAAGGTTTTGTTTTTTGGGAGTTTTTTTTTTTTTTTTTTTTAGAATCATCCCTGCCAGTTCAATGACTCCCATTCTAGAAAATCCTTTTTACTGAAAGCTGACCCAAATTACCAAATCCTTTCAGTAAGCAAGCTGAAAATAAATAATACATGAATGAGCAAATGCTCACTAGTCATTTCTACAGGACACACCCTCCCTGCAGAAGGGTGAATTCGAGTGATCAAATAGAATAAGAAAGCGACTCTACAAGCTTAGAAGCATCAGAACAGAGGATACAGGGACAATGGAGACACAGCCGACTTCCTTTCCCCAGTCTTTGGATGTTTCTCTTAATATCTAGAACCCCCTCTCCAAGTGGCACTGGAGGAACACTAGCCAACTCCTACCTTTTAGCTTCTAGACCCCAAGCAAATCAATTGATTGAATGTCAGCTTTCTTAACACTCGTGTTCTTGCCCTGAAGGTATAAGCAAGCCATCTATATATTTGGCCGAGGGTCCAACCTGGCCTCTTCAAAATTTAGGAAGGGCTATGCTTTCTGTAAGTAAAGGGCCTTATAACTTTAGTCTTATCAGATTCAATCAACCACAGTCCCACAGTCAGAGCAAGGTGGGGCGGGTGATACCATACAGCAAGGGAATGCACCGCCCACCACCACGTGCAACTACACAGATGAATCTCACAATGTAAGGTCGGGTGAAAGAAGCAGACACAAAAGGGGGCACACTCACAGCTCACAAAGTGATTCTATTCATACTAAGTACAAAAACAGATCCGTAGCCAGGCGTGGTGGTGCACGCCTGTAATCCCAATAGTTGACTCAGACAGGAGGATCACAGGTTCAAGGACAGCCTCAGCAATGTAGCCAGACTCTCAGCAACCTTGAGAGCTGTTTCAAAACAAAAAACATAAAAAGGGCTGGGGGTGTGGCTCGGAGATAGAATGTCCCTGGGTTCAATCCCCAGTACCACACACACACACACACACACACACACACACACACACCTGTGCTATTAGAAGTCATGATAAGACTACATTTAGTGGTGGAGGAAGGTGAAGGAAGGGTGTTGGTGCCAGAAAGTGGGGGTGACACTGGAAATCTGTTACTGGATCTGGGTGGCATTTAGCTCATGTGTTCAGTTTCCTATGTGTATTAGACTTCAATTTTTTTAAATATAAGAAGGAAAAAAAAGACCAGATGTCCCTGGTCTACCCACTACACATGGTCAAAACACAGAGAGAGCAGAGAGAGGAGAGATTCACAGCTTAAATCCAGCCCCACACAGCCTTCCGCTGACTCTGTGCTGACACATGCTTACGACTTAGTTTCGAAAGAATTTCATACTTTTTGCATTATTCCCTTGGCAGTGTTTTACCACAAATCTTTGACAAGGAAACCGAAGCTTGGAGAAGCTCCTTCTCCAAACCACAAACCTAGTCCCTGGCAGGACCCAGAACATCCGGTGGCCAGCCGAGTGCCCCAACCTGGGGCACAGGTGTGCCCATCCCAGGACTGCCGGGCGACTGCTATCAATGGCCTCATTAACAATAATGCCCTCATACACTCCTCCTGGGAGGGCCGGGGCTGTGCAAAGAGCAGCAAGTTTATCCTGTAAAGTTGCCAAGGCAAGGCCAGATGTTTCTGATAAAGGGGGGAAAGGGATGAGTTGGGGAGGAAGCCACACAGCAGCAGAACACGGGTGCTTTTAAGTCCCCTGTCCTCTGAAACCCAGTTGAGCAAAAATAAAGCAGCTGCAAGGCTCTCTTCAGGTGGGTCAAGGAGGCCCCGACTGGGGCTACCATGCCACCTCGGGGAGATTCCAGCTCTGACACACCGCGTACTCACACGCCTGGGGCGCGGGGTGAGTGTGGGGCTGCGGGGAGGCCTACCGGCCACTCCTCCAGGATCCGGTTGCGCGGTGTGAGTCACAGTGTTTCCTGTTCTTCCAGTTCTCGCTCTGAGCTGCACCAACTTACAGCCAGAGAGACCGCAGCACCTGTCAGGGGTCCAGGAGATGAGCTGGGGACGCCCAGCCCCAGGCCCTCCTGTCCTCAGACATTCTGTTCCGGCTGTGTGTGGGGCAGCCGCGCGAAGGAATACTATGTCCCAGACGTCCAGGACCCTGGCTCAGTCCACTCACTCACAGTCAGATTAGCACCAGACCAAGCGTGCCAGGGCCAGGTGCCGAGGACACCAGGGTAAAGGAGATACCAGCCTTTCCTGGCAAGGGGCTCAGATCATGGCGAGAGGCAAATATAACAACAAGTAATTACAAACTGAAGGTGAGGGAGGACAATAGGTGGTTTCTTTGACTGTCATAAAATGTGGACTTAAGCCGGGCGTGGTGGCACATGCTTGTAATCCCAGTACTTGGGAGGCTGAGACAGGAAGATCGCAGGTTTGCTGCCAGCCTCAGCTACTTAGTGAGGCCCTCTGCAACTTAGTGAGACCCTGTTTCAAAATAAAGAATTAAAAAAATAGACTGGGGTGTAGGTCAGAGATAGAATACCCCTGGGTTCAATCCCCAGTATCACAAAAAATAAAAAACTATAAAATAAAATAAATTAAATAAAAAATAAAATATGGACTTAGAATCACTTGAGTCACACGCAGCAAATCACTTCTGAGGAATGTTTGTCTTGAAAAGGTTAGGAACACGCACACGTATCCACTCCCGTGCCTAGAATGTCCTCCTCTGCCCTAACAGACTCCCACTCACCCTTTGGCACAAATGGGCTCTCTTCAGCCCATGATGCCAGCGCACTTCTGACACCTCGTTTCTTTCATCCTTGCTGGACCCAGAGGACTAAAGGCACCAGCTAAACCAACTTCATATTTGTGATGCCAGTGGCTCTTTCAATCCAAAAGATACAGGGGGTGCTCAAGAAATCTTTGTTAGGGTTACCTACAAGAGGGCATGGGAATGCCAAGAAGAGTTGGAAGAGCAACTGGGTGGAAGAGCTGGCTACTCCAGACTGACAGGCACTCTGTGCCCGACCTTGCTCCTCACTCAGGCCTGCACCCTCGCTGTATGGGCTCCTGACATCATTTCCTCCCACCCACCCGCCTGCCCTGCCTGGAACACCAGATCCCCTCACGGTCGGGATCCACGTACCCCTGGACAGCCCCGTGTCTCTGAGCCCCTCGCCTCACCATGCACCTGCACGCCCCACTCCTGTCTGCTGCTGACTGTCCCCTGCTGGACCAAATCCCTCCAGGTCTATCATCACTCAGTTCTGTGTTCAGCCCAACCTCCTACTCTGTCCCACCCACCCCAAGATCACACCCACCACAGACAAAGCACCTACACAGCCCAGCTAGCCCCGACAACCTCAGTTTACACCTGTGGTGAGGCATGGTTATGAATAGTGCCTCCTTTTATTCTCAAAAGTGGCCCCGTTTAGACAATAAATTACAAGGTGACCACTGGGACAGTCCACAAAGTAAATTCTGACTTTGTTCTCGAGGAACCCATACCTCTAAAAGATGAGAGCTCACGCTACACAGATGGTGTTTAAAAGAAACCAGACAGGATCGGGAAACTGGGGTCTAGATCTGAGGTTTATCCTATAAGAGCCTGGGCTGGTCCCTTCAGTACACAGCAGCTCGTTTCTCCAACTGTAAAATGAAGGGTTTGGACCACATCCTCCCAAAGGTCCTTCCCAGCTGACACCTGACTTATAATCCCATGAAAAAGAAACTCAATTGACCGTCTCCAGCTGTCCCGAGCAGCCCAGTGCTGGGGTTAGGTGCATGAGCTCTGGAGTCCGACTGCCTGGTTTTGAATTCTAGCTTGCCCTTGGTCAAAGTACTGGCCTGTTCTGTGCCTGGTGTCTTCATAGGTAGTAAAGTGCCTACCTTGGAGGGCAGCTTGAGCTTGGGCATGCGGAGTGTGTCGGCAGAGGCCAGCCATTAGTAAGTACTGCACGTGTTCATTTTAAGTCCTTTGTGGGAGAAGGAATTGATGGGACATGATTGGAAGGTTTCATGGACAGTATCCAGATGGGAATATTTGGGAGAAAGCAGGAAGCAGGAGGAGGAAGTGCCTCAAATGGGAAAAGAGGAGCTCTCCCTGGTGGCACATGCCTATGATCCCAGCAACTCAGGAGACTGAGGCAGGAGGATAGTCACTTTGAGGCCATCCTGGGCAACCTATTGAGACCCTGCCTCAAAATAAAAAATAAAAAGGGCTGAGATGCAACTCAGTGGTAGAGTGTCCCTAGGTTTGACTCCAGTGCCACAAAAATAAAATAAGTAAATAAATAAAATTAAAAGGGTTGGGGATGTAGCTCAGTGGTAGAGTGCTTGCCTAGCATGGGCGAGGCCCTGGTTTCAATACCCAGTGCTGGAAAATAAAAGAGAGAGAGAAAGAAGAGGAGGCAGCCTCAAATGTCCCCCTTTGGCTCTAATTTAAAGCTTTTGGGTGGTGTATCTGACTTCATTCCTTCCTTTATCAGATGATGTAGAGATGCCAAAAGAAAGAGGTTAGGAGTCAGACATGGTGGCCCATGCCTGTAATCCCAGTACTTGGAGGCTGAATCAGGAGGATCCCAGGTTTGAGGCCAGCCTCAGCAACTTAGCAAAGCCCTCAGCAACTTAGTGAAGCCCTGTTTTAAAATAAAAAATAAAATAGGGCTAGGGGTATAGCTCAGAGGTAGAATGCCCCTGGGTTCAATCCCTAGTACAAAAAAAAAAATAAGAAGAAGGAAGGAAGGAAGGGAGAGAGAAAGAAGCTGGGTGTGGCAGTGTATGTCTATAATCCCAGTACTTGGGAGGCTGAGACAGGAGGATGAATCACAGGTTCAAGGGCAGCCTCAGCAACATAGAGAGACTCAGCAACTTTAATGAGACCCTGTTTCAAAAAAACAAAAAATAAAAGGGGCTGGGGGTGTAGCTTGGAGGTAGAATGCCCCTGGGTTCAATCTGAAAGAAAGGAGAGGGAGGGAGGAAGGAAGGGAGGAAGGAAGGAAGGGAGGGAGGAAGGAATTGAGAATAAGATCTTTTAAGGGGCACCTCCAGCCTCCCCGGGTAGGCACAGTGAGGGAAGGTGGGGTAGGTGGGTGGGCCCCAAGGGTTCCAAAGCCAGGTTCTCAGAGCCTGATACTCTCCCAGTGAACTCTGAGATTAGGCTTGACCAAGGTCCCTCCAGGGAAGGAATGTCAAGGAAAGGCTTAGAGACCCACGAACAATATTACAAAATGTTTGTGACCACCTGTAAAAGAGGGGGGCACTACAGAACAGGACCAAGACTCCTGACTCCAGACTGGGATAAGACAAAGCCATCCCTGCTACTCAAGGGGTGGTGAGTACGAGTTCTACCCAGAGAATCCCTTGGGCTTTGTCAAAAACCCGGGGCACCCCAGTGTCAGCAGGAGGGAAGATACTCAGTAGCCCAGGATCTGAATATGAGGGGCCAAGAGCTCTCTGCTGAGGCCCAAGGTGGCCAGGGAACCTCCACCCCATGAGCCAAAAGAATGTGGGAGCAGGTGTTCCCTCCAGGTCCAGTTCCCTTTGGGGGCCTCTAGGCGTCCTGGGGAGCCAAACCTCCCATGGCCTGGCTATGACACTTCAACCCAGGACCTCAAATGGTTTCCGCAGTGGAAAGCCAGAGCCTGGGGCAGGAGTGAGCAGGGGTGAGCAAGTCTCCAGTTGGCAAACTCTGGCAGAAGAAAACTTCCCCAGGGAGTGGCCTCAGAACTGCTCTGCAGGCCTCTGCCTTCTTGGGGGGAAAGGTCCTCCAGTGAAAGGGAGTTAGGACTAATGCCCTGACCACTCAGCACAGCTGTGCCTCTCTCCCAAGGCATCACTAGGAGGCTGCTTCAGGCTGGGGTGCACCACTGGGAATGGTGTCCCAGAGACCCCCAGATGGGGGCACCACCTCCCCAGAGAACCAGAAGGAAAGCATGTTAGGATGGGTCTCCTGTGCCCAGGGAAGAAGAGGTTTGAGAAGTTGAACGGAGCCAGGCATGGTGGTACACACCTGTAATCCCAGTACTTGGGAGGCGGAGACAGGAGGATCTCAGGCTCAAGGCCAGCCTCAGCAATTCAGCCAGGCTCCCAGCAACTTAGTGAGACCTGTTTCAGAACAAAAATTAAAAAAGGGCTGAGGGTGTAGCTCAGAGGTAGAATGCCCCTGGGTTCAATCCTCAGTACACACACACACACACACACACACACACACAAATTTAAAAGTTGAAAAGGGCAGTGAAGATGCTTCCTTCTTCCCATGGTTCATGAACTTTTCCCTCTGTCCTCTGTCCTCTGATCTAATCCAGTATTAAACGGAGAGCACAAATAAGCCTGGACCCACATACTCCAAAAGAAGTCTCTGGAAATTACCTAGGTCCAAGCAAGGCCTCCTTCTGCTCCTGTACCGATGCTCCTGTACCGATGTTCTCTAAGAGCATTTCTTTCTCCCTCTATGTAAATAAAAGCAATACAAAAAAGCATTGGCTGTAACTGAAGAACAATTCTAAGAGATTGATATATTAACTCCTTTTCTCTTTAATCCCTAAAACTACCCTCTTAAGGTATTACTCAACAATTTCTCCCTTCTATAAGAGGAAGAAACTGAGGCCTAGAGACGTTTCATAACTGTCCCAAGTTCACACCACTTGTTACTTGGCAAGCCAGGATTCAACCCCAGGGAGCCCAAGCCTGTATCTCACCACACGGCTTGTCTCAGGAACTGCTGGGCTGTCCCTGCCCCTCAGTGGATGTCCCTGGCCCCTCTCCTCTGCCCTCTAGCTACAGAAGCTCCTGAGCTCACGTTTTACCAGTTCACGTACCTGCCTTGTCTGAAAGCCTGGGAGATGCCCAGCCTCCATGGAAAATCCAACACAGGCAGGGTGAGAGTCTCCCAAGGACAAGAACAGACTTCCTTCCCACCCAGCTTCCTGGAGCACTGGCACTGCCCACATTTCTCTGGTTGAGAACAAAAAAGCAGCTACTGACTCCTGTCCCCTGGAGCCCCTGGCCCCTTCAGTGAGAGACCACTGCCGACTGCTGTGGACTGGCAACCTCACTTCAAATTCATTTTCTGTAAAAGCTTATTTCCCACCATGACTTCCCATGATGTAGCACACTGTTGAGAGGTGAGGGCTCTGGTCCCAACCGGGGCTATCAACTGGCAGTATAACCATACAGTTATAACATAAAATGCACTTGAAAACTGAGAAGGGGCCAGCCGTGGTGGCACATGCCTGCAATCCCAGTACTCGGGAGGCTGAGACAGGAGGATCGCAGGTTCGCAGCCAGCCTCAGCTAATTAATGAGGTCCTCTGCAACTTAGTGAGACCCTGTTTCAAAATAAATAATAAAAAATAGGGCTGGGGGTGTAGCTAGGAGGTAGAATGCCCCTGGGTTCAATCCCCAGTACCGCAAAAAAAAAAAAAAACACTGAAAGGGGGGGTAGATTATGTTCTTCTAAAGCAGTTTCTCAACCTCCACCCTACAGACATTTTAGACCAGATTATTATTGGGGAGGGGGACTGTGCATTGTAGGATCTATATCATCTATCCCTAGCCTCTACTTTCTAGATGCCAGTGATATATACTCACCCACCAACCCGCACCAACCTGTAACAACGAAGTCCACTGAGGGGCACAATCACCCCTAGTTAAAAATTATTGCTCTAAAGGAATAATAACACACACACACACACACACACACACACACACACACACACACACCATAAATCCAGAGAGTAGAAATTCTTACTCTTTATGATAGGCTGGGATAGGCCTTTGCAAACAAAATTTCCTGGCCCAAAATGTCAATAGCATCAAGGTTGAGAAAACAGCTTTAGAAATAAGCGGTGATGGCCCCTCCAGCGCGAGGACACGTGGTGCTATTTAGAAGCATCCAATAAACTCTGGGATGTGATTTGCCACACCCCACCCCTACTGCTTTGAAATGGCAAAGATAGACAACACACAGTGTTAGAAAACAAACCAAACTTGCTGACTTCAAAACTCCACAATGATAATGAGGAACCTCTTATCAAGAGTTGGTCTTTTAAACAGGAAGTATCTGAACAAAGGAGGCCCATTTTCTGGGGCACCCAAGATTTTTTGGTACATCAGATCTCCTTACTCCAGCTGCCACATTTTAACTATGCGTTCCATGTTGCTCTGATTCCCTCTGGAAAAGAGGTCCCCAACTGCCCCCAAACTCCTCGGGGTGCTAGAAAAGTTCAACTTTGCAAAGGGATGTTAAAAAAAATGACTTTGGTTAAACAGCCTCAGAGGGAATTAATTCATTCAAGGGTAAAGAAAAAAGTGCTTCTTAGTGTTCTCTGAAATAGGATTTGGGCAATACAAAACAAATGGATGGTTAGCAAAAGCTACAAAATATTCCTACTACTATCAGTTCCCTTCTGAGCAGGACAGTATTAGGATACTAAGATGTTACAAATAGAACAAGTGACACATTGTACCTGTCGAGGACAGTTAACCTAGCCAGAATTAACCTTGTCAAAATAATCTTGTTAAGGTTTTCATTAATAGTTTACTCTCACTACTTCTGTGTGTATGTGTGTGGGGGGCTACTGGGGATTGAACTGGGGGGGCTTTCTACGTTTTAGCTACACCCCCAGGCCTATTTTATTTTATTCTGAAACAGGATCTTGCTAAATTATAACACACTGGCTTGGAACCAGGGATTCTCCTGACTCAGCCTGCCAAATACTGGGATTACAGGCATGTGCCACCTGGCTGGCTCCTCCCACTACTTTAATCCCTTAGCTGGAGGTTAATGGCATTCAGTAGGTGTCCAAAATGTATCAAGGTTTCCTTGAGGTCTCTAACCAGCCACCAATCCATGGTGACGAACCCTCTTTAGCCTTGGTGGCTATGAATTATCTTTGCCTTGAGCCTTATCTCTCCAGATAACTGAAAGGAGTCTTAGTTTGTTTCCTACGTAGCACCCAGAGGGGCTTGAACTTTAAAATTCTTGTCAGTCTTGACTTAGGACATGCTGAATCTTTCTGTCTCCAAGATACTCCTCTCTCAAGTCCAGAGTTGAAGGCGGCCCCCTTGCTCATACAGCCAGGAGGAGCCTAAGTGAGCTCTGTGTATTCCAGGATTGGCATTAAATATGTCACCAGTCTATGTGTAGCAAAACAATTTGATCCATGGCTAAAGGAAGGAGTATGCACTTCATGTCTATCATTCCCAAGAGCCAAAAATCTTATATCTTGTATATTAATTTACCTCTGCAAAATGAATCCTCTATTTCTCCAGACAAGACACAAAGCTAGATTGCCCAGGACAGGAAATGCCCCCACCCTCCATCTCCCAATCAGGATCAGCCTGAGGCCATGCCTGGGATGGCCACTACCTTTCTAAGGGTCCAACCGCCTATCCCTCACTCTGCTTCTTTCTCCACGAAGGTCCCCTCCTTCATTCTTGCTTTTTTTTTTTTTTTTTTTTTTTTTTT
>PVJS01055513.1:0-12624 GCA_004027185.1 Glis glis
AGAAAAGAGGCAGGAACAGAGAGCCAGGAGCACAGCCAGCACCACAGTCGAGGTTACATCACAAAACCCTTCAGGTGAGGACCTCATTGCTTGACCTAAGAATATGGAGCAGGAGAATCCATTTTGGCCACCAAAACCATCACCATTGTCCCTAAAATGGAGTTCCCAGTATCCCCTCTTCTTCTTGCCACCAGCACCCAATTAAAGTTTCCAGGTGAGAATAGCTGCTCGGCTGAGCCTTAATCATGCAACTCTGCCCTTGCTGCGGCAAAGTCAGGGAGAGTAACAGTTTGGGCCCGATGCTTGGATCCGCAGCAGCCACATTGCTACAGTGAGGCAGGAAGCATGAGGAGCAGCCGGCCGTCGAGGGGAGCGAAATGGAGGGGTTGAAAGAAGCAAGTCCTTCGTGGCAAAGCTGAAGCGCTATACCAGCCTTGAGAATATCTAATTCTGGAAATTTTATTAAATAATAAAGAGTCTTGGGATTTTAAGCCACAGTTGGCAGAAGAGTCTGTTACTTGGAGAGAAAGCATTTTTAACTGTGAGAATATAATTGTATCTTTTCTGTCAAAGGAGATAGTTTCACTTAAACGGCCATTTTGTAACCTGGTAAAAACTTGCATTCCTTTCCCAAATTAACATCTCTTAAGAGATTACAGGTGTCGACCCTCCCCCATCTTCCCCTGTAGCTGACCGGGAAGACTGTGAAGCTGCAACTTCGACCAATAGAAGTTCAGCGCAGGAGGGGCCTTGCGTTAGGGATATAAAACCCACTGGGTTCTTTGTGAAGCGTGCTCTCTCTCATATTTGGGAGCACCCTTTTTTGCAAAAAAGTAAAATCGCCTTGCCAAGCAATTTTCGAACACGTGCCTTTTCTTTAGACGCTGTAAAAAGTTTTTTCTAACATAACCATTATAGAGGAAAAGAGAGCCACGCTCGCTCGGTAGTTTTATCTAAGTGACTGGTGGCCTAGCTCTCATGGGTGGGGGCAGGGCAGGAGTCTTCTCTCACTTTTGTGTGAATGGGATTAACAGGGGCTGCTTATTAACATGCAGATTCTCACAACCCATTCCTGAACTTGCTGGCTCCAAATTGTGAAGAATATTCTCTCTATGGCTCCCAGAGACATCTCATGCAGGAGGTTCCTTGAGCAAACTGGGCAAATCCTACCCCGGCTTAGGGGAGCATGGGACAGGCAGACCCAACCTGCCCCATTCTCCTATTCCTCCTCTGAGTCCCTACTTCTCATCTGCAAAACTAAATGTGACCATCAATGTCAAGCAGCTAACAGTACCCGGGCACAACAACAACAAACAGCATTTATTGCACCAGACTGCCCCGGGGGTCCCGGCTCTGCCTCTTAACCAGCTGTGTGACCTGGGGCCAATCGCATAGACTCTCTGAGCCTCAGTTTTCTCATGTGTCCATGCCGATGATAATGGTCCTGCCTCACGGAGTTACAGCGATGAGTGAGCACTTAGAACACTGCGTGGCAGAGAGTAAGTGCTCAGCAAAGGTCAGCCTTCGTTATTACTAATAACTAAGTAACGATCACTAATAACTCCTAACCATCCCAGGCGTTGGAAGAAGCATCATCTTAGTCAGCATGACTCTCACCCCCACCCCACAGCCCTAGGATTTGAGAGAATCAGGAAGGACGATTCGTTCATCGATGGGAGGACTTTGAAGGAGGTGAGATCGGAGGTTCCTTCTGGTCATGACACAGGAAAACACGATAATTCCGTGGGGTTCTTGGCTTCCATGGCGAAAAGAATATCAGCACGCGCCAGTCAGAGACAAAGACCGAGGTTTCATTCAAGAAAAGTGGAGATACATGTTCAGGGGGAAAATGCAGGCTACCTTGAGAGTGTGAGAGCAGCCGCCCCGGGATCTTTCCAATCCTCTTCTTATAGGGCACCTGGAGAGGGGGTGGCTAGGGGCACATGGCAACATGGGATGGCGATCTCCTTCCTTTGAATTTTGAGGCTGACAAAAGGTGAAAATTCCTTGGGATAAGACTCCCAGGGAGCTGAGGCGTGAAGCCGGGTGCAGGGCGAAGGTATGACTTCCTCTGGGATCTTCCTCCCAGGAAATCGAGGCGAGAAGATGGGGTGCTGCAGGGCTCTGACAAAAGATGAAACTTTCTCTTTGGGGATCTAATCATCTCAGGAATTTCAGGTATGGAACTAGGCCATTATGATTAAAAGTGTGGCTTATTAAGGGCCTTTGTCTACAAGTGTACAAGCTCTGTAAAGTGAAGCTAAGGATTATGAAGTTTTTTAGATTTTAAAACTATATTTTCCTTTTCTTCCCAATTTGTCTCCTTCCTACCTAATATTTTATTTCTTCTATCCTACCTCAGTCAGAAATGGTCTAAACAGGGCTGAGTCCGTGGCACTGTCACGGGAAAGCATGATAATTCCTTGGAGAATCCTGAGGAGTTCCCAGGTTTGGGGACAGAAACTCACCTCAGGACTTTTGGGGTCCTTGGCATCTGTGTCGAAAAGAATTTCAGCATGCGCCGGTCAGAGACAAAGACAGAGGTTTTATTTAGGAAAAGTGGGGATACACGTTCAAGGGAGAACACGGGCCACCTTGAGTGTGAGAGGCCCTTGGGGTCTGTGCAATCTTTTTCTTATAGGGGACCCAGAGAGGGGGTGGCTAGGGGCACATGGCGGGGGTGGCCCGTCTCTTTTCCTTGAATCCTCAGGTTCTCGCAATTTCACTGGTGGGTGCTGGATTTGACAAAAGGTGAAACTTCCTTTGGGATTTTTTGTTTGCCAAGCATCCCAGGAAGTGGAGGCGTGAAGACAGGGTGCTGGGCTTGACAAACGTGAGACTTCCTTGGGGATTTTTTGTTGTTTGTCAAGCATCTCAGGAATTCAGGTGTGAAGATAGGCCATCATAAGTAAAAGTGTAGGCCTAGCCTGTTGAGGACTGAGAAAAGAACAGGCCAGGTGGGCTATTATAATTAAAAGTATGGCCCATGAAGAGCTTTTGTCTAAGAAAGAGCAGACCCTGCCAGGCATGGTGGCGCACGCTTGTAATCCCAGTACTTGGGAGGCTGAGACAGGAGGATCGCAGGTTCCTGGCCAGCCTCAGCTACTTAGTGAGGCCCTCCACAACTTAGTGAGACCCTGTTTCAAAATAAAGAATAAGAAATAGGGCTGGGGTGTAGCTCGGAGGTAGAGTGCCCCTGGGTTCAATCCCCAGTGCCAAAAAAAAGAAAGAAAGAAAGAAAGAGCGAGCGAGCAGACCCTGTAAGGTGAAGTTAAGGATTATGAAGTTTCTAGATTTTAAAACTATATTTTCCCTTTCCTTCCCAATTTGTCTCCTTTCTACCTAATGTTTTTCTTCTATCCTACCTCCTAATGTTTTTCTTCTATCCTACCTCCTAGGTTGAGGCCCCTTTCAGGACTCTGAGGATTTGCCTAGAGCAGAGTAGAAGCTCCCTTCTCTGGGGAGTCACAGGGACAGGCAAGTTAGCTGGTGGCCGGAATCCTAAGACCCAAGGATGCTGAGGACTGGGGACAGCCTGCTGCAATCTCAGTGATGACCAGCAGAGGGAGACCTAGACTGGAACCAGCCTGCGGAATTTAACCATTAACCAAGGCCAGACTCGAAACAGGTGATTTGGATGTGCCATCAAGAGTGAGCACCAACACCCTAGAGAGTGCATTAAAAGCACCTGGGAAGCTTGTTCAACATGCCTGTCCTGACCCAGTGTGAGAGGCAGAATGCAGGTGTGTATCGGGCCCGCCACATTCCCCTGGCCTCACCTGTCACAGTGGACTGTTGTAGGAACAGCTTCGGCACCTGACAGCCTCCCCCTTGGCGGGTGCTTTGGACTTTCATTCCCTGTCTGTGACTTTCCTTCCGCTGCTACAGAACCAGCTCAGCAGCCACAGGTGTGCACTGGAAGTGTTGGGTATCCAGCGCGCTGTCTGATGATCCGTTCGTCCAGGGAGACAGGGCTCAATGGGTAAATTCTTCCTCCTTTCTTGCCCAATTGCATGGTCCTGAAGAGCAGCTGTACTGGCTTCTAGGGGTAACCAGACACACTCCACAGTGGCCGCCTCGATACCACACCCGGGGTGGCTCTCCCTCTGGAAAGCCCTCCTTGGGAATCGATCCCGTGTCTTTGCCTCAGGCTCTGTGTTCTCAGGAAACCACATAAGGCAAAATGAAATGAAAGCAGCCAGAGTTAAGACCGGCTGAGCCTGGCCTGATGGGTCCACGGGACTTTATTATCCTATTCTCTCTACTTTCAGACATTTGTACAAAATTTCTATAATAAGAATATATACATACATAAAAATGCATGTTCTGGAGATGAAAATTCAAGAATGAAGACCTCCCCAGAGCAATTAAAAACACTGAGAAAATTTGTTAAAATTGACTTTGACAGAACTCTTGAAATTAACCAGATTTATAACCATCTGAGGAACATTCATTCAAGAAAATTTGCGGAATCTCAGTAAGAGCAGTAGGATTTGTGGCTTTATGACTTGACCTGTCTCTCTCCTCCTTCCTCTTCTTTGTGATAGCTTTGGAACCCGGACAGCTTACTGTCACTGTATCTGTAAAATCAGCAGCCTGTGGCCAGCAGAGGGGAGACCAGGTCTGAAGCTCCCCAGAAGGTCCCATCCCCAGAGCATTGTTCCTATTTGACCTATCTTGCATCTCCCTGGAAAAGTTCCATTCACAGAATGTTGTCCTTATCTGATCTGACTTGGAGCTCACTCTGCAGGAAAGGCTCTTTCCCCAGGGTGTTTGTCAAAATAATCAGCAGCAATTGTTTAATATCAGCTGCTGTCTGGGCAGTGATATCAGTTTGATCAAATAAGAACTTGGCCAAAAACTTAAAATCTTGTAGGTAAAATGTTCACATTGAAAAGATCTGACATCTTCTTGGGGATCAGAAGGCTGTGTCATGTGCAGGGGTGTGTGTATGCTCAAGGAAGACAGATCTCAAATATTTTACGTAGGCCTGGCCTTCAGGTCCTGTGCAAGCAGGACATAAGAGCTAAAGCAAGGTTCCAAAATTGCCTGAGTGATGCAGGTGCGCCCCGATATACACACAGAGCATCCTGGCAAAGGGCAAAAAGACTTCCTGTCAAGGAATTTAAGGAAATCTCTCACCAATCATTAGTGGACCACTAAGCTAACTGAGCAGAGACAAAAACAAAAACAGGTGGAAATCTGATTTCCAGAATTAACACATTATATTATCTAAAATTTCTAGTTTTCAACAAAAATTATGAAACACAATGAAATAGGAAAATGTGTCCCATACTGGGAAATAAAGCATTCAGTAAAAACTGTCCCCAAAGGAGATCAGATATTCGATCTACCAAAGATTTTAAATAAGATATTATAAATATGTCCAAAAACTAAGGGGAAAGCATGTCTAAATGATCAAAACAAAGTACAAGGGTAATGTCCTAACCAAATAGAAAATATCAATAAAGAGAGACAAATTACAAACCAGAATTGAAGGGAAATTATGAAGTTTAAAAATATGATGGCTTTTCATAAATATAAGAAAAATAAAATTTTGACTACAGGGATCCAACAGCAGATTTCAAATGGCAGAAAAAAGAATCAGTGACCTTGAACATAAGTCAATTGAGATCATCCCATTTGAGGACGAGAAAGAAAAAAGAATAAAGAAAAATGAACCTGTGTGACACCATCAAGCCTACTGACACACACCTAATGGGAGTTGCAGATAAGAAAGAAAGAAAAGAAAGAAAGAAAGAAAGAAAGAAAGAAAGAAGGAAGGAAGGAAGGAAGGAAGGAAGGAAGGAGAAGAATATTTGAAGACATATGGATGAAAACTTTCCAAATTTGAAGAAAAATATTAATCTACAAATCTAAGAAACTCAATGAATTCCAAATAGGAAAAACTCAAAGAGATGCACCTTAAACACATCATAATCAAACTGTTCAAATACAAAGGAGAGAATTCAAAATTCAAGAGAAAAATGACTAATCACATACAAGAGATCCTCAATAAGACTAAAAGTGGATTTCCCATCAGAAACCATGGAGGCCAAAAGCTAGTGGAATGACGTTATTTAAAATGTTGATAGAGAAAGACTGTCAACCAAAAATTCTATATCCATCAAAACTATGTTTCAAAAAGGAAGAAGATAGTGGCTCACGCCTGTAATCCCAGTACTTGGGAAGCTGAGACAGGAGGATTTTACAGATTCAAGGACAGCCTTAGCAATGTAGTGAGATTTTTAGCAACCTAGCAAAATCCTGTTTCAAAACAAAAAAATAAAAGTGAGGGGGCTGGGGATGTAGCTCAGAGGTAAAATGCCCCCCTGGGTTCAATCCCCAGTAACACACACACGGAAAGAGAAATTAAGACATTCCCAAGTAAGAAAAACAGAATTTATCACTAGCCAACCTTCCCTACGAGAAATACTGAAAAGAGTCCTTCATACTGAAATGACATTAGACAGTAACATGAATCCACATGAAGAAATAGAATGCTAGAAAGTTAACTACACAGGTAAATATAAAAGATAGTACAAATATATTGCAGGGGTTTTAGTGACTCTTTTTTTCTCCTATTTGATTTTTCAAAACCTACCCCCCCAAAAAATCACTATGGAATCAAAACAGTATGGTGCTCACATTAAAGACAGACATATGGGCTGATGGAATATAGTTGAGATGAGGTGCTTCAACTTTAATACTAGTTCCTCCATATTGCCACCCTGAGCACTACGAGGCCATAAACTCCACTAAGAATGTTTGGCTTAAGGCAGGGTCGCCGTGAACTTTGCTAATGCTGCATAATGCTTACCTCGGCTTCTGTATCCCCGCCGCTTTGCTTACGCAGATGTAGAAAATCCAAGCGATGTCAAATGTAAGGTAAACATGTATTGTTTGGTCTCAAGTGAGTTGTTTTCCATCATTCTAAAATTATGTGAACTTGAACTTTTGATCCTGTGAAACTGTACTTTTTCCTATATAAGCAGCCGTCAAGAGAACCTCGGGGCTGCACTCACCAGATGTGTGTGTGGCCCCAATCGGTCAGTAAATAAAGACCTCAAAATTACATTTTTGGAGTCTGGTGTGTCTCTGTGGGTTCCCTCACTACATAATAGAGAGCCCCAAAATAAGTATGTGAAGACATATATGGTCAAGTGATTTTTGACAAGGGTGACCAAATCATTCCATGAAAGAAAGAAGAATCTTTTCAACTATTGGTGCTGAAAAAACTGGATGGCCAAATACAAAAGAAAGAAGTTGGACCCTTAACTAATATCATATATAAAAAACTGAAAATGTATCAAAGATCTAAATGTAAGAGCTAAAACTATAAAATTCTCAGAAGAAAACATAGAGGGAAAGCTTCATGACATTGGATTTGGCAGTTATTTCTTTGGATATGGTACTGAAAACATAAGAAACAAAAGAAAAATATGCAAATTGGACTTCATCAAAATTAAAAACCTTTGTGACACTGTCAACAGAGTAAAAAGGCAACCCACAGAATGGGAGAAAATGTTTGTAAATCATTACCCTCCAAGCTACATCCTGAGCCCTATTTTATTTTTTATTTTGAGACAGGGTCTCTCTAAGTTGCTGAGGGTCTTGCTAAGTTGTTGAGGGTCTCGCTAAGTTGCTGAGACTGATCTTGAACCTGTGAGCCTCCTGTTTCAGCCTCCCAGGTACTGGGATTACAGGCATGCCCCACCACACCCGGCTTCAAAAGTTTTTAAATAATATTTTTAAACAAAATCATGAAGCAATACTTATAAAATTATGTTGATCAGTTCATAATGTATAAAGATGCAATTTGTATGACAATGTTACACAAAGAAGGGGCAGGAAAACAGAGCTGCCCTGGAGCAAAGTGTGTGGGTGCACTTGATACTAGGTTGAGACCAAGAAAGAAAGGCTTTCTTGCTTGGTGAGCTCCGCTAAACTCAGGAGAAGAGTTGACAAGGAACAGATTTTATTCAAAGCCAGCTTTGAGGAAGATAGGGGAGACATTTTTCTTTCTCAAATCTCCATCTTTGGGACTCTGGGTCATGAAAAGCTTTTATAAGAGGAAGGGAGGCTCAGTGGGATAAAAGGCAGAAAATATACATATGCAGATTAGCTGGCTGCTCTAATCAGAAACATGTCAGTCTTAATTTCCTTAGCTTCTGTCCTCAGCGTGAGAAAGTTCAGAAGTTAAAACAATGTGGAGCTTTTCATTTCAAAGGGGGTCTGTTTCAAAGCAAGCATTAATCCAAAACTAAATTGTTTTTTAAGCAACCACCATGAAAATAAATTATAGTGCAGGAAATAACAAGGAAACTAAAATGGCACACAAGAAAACATTTTACAAAAAGAAGTTAGTGACCAAGGAATAGAGGAACAAAGACACGACAGAAAACAAGTAACACAATGGCAGATGTAAAACCCTCTTATCAGCGATTACATCAGCTGTAAAGAGCAACTCGGAAGAGCAGCCTCTCGGGCGTGCTTGCATCCTAGCAGAGATCCTCCGGTGGGCTGGATGAATGGCTGAGATTTGGATGAATGGCTGAGATTTTAATGCTGGAATTTCAGGCACCTGCCAGGGAATTGGGATATACATTCATATATATATATATATGAATACATTCCTGTATACACGAGCATGTGAACCTACCCATTAGTGCTGAAATCAGACTGTAAAGAAAATTGCTTTTCAAGTGATTCCAGATGCAAAGTGCGTTCTGCAAATCAAACAACGAATGGGACTTCAATGCATATAAAGTAACAATCAGGGAAGCCCCATGCTTTGGTGTGGGCTCGCTCCACCTCCCCTTGTAGGTGACCTTCGGAATGCACCCGGGGTCCTCTCGGCACAGCCGGAGTGGGGAGCCCATGCGCACTGCAGTCCCATATGGGGTGCATGCCGTGGTGTCTGCTCTGCGTTCAGAGGAGCTTCCGATGGCTGCTGTGCCGTGTGTAGGTGCATTTGAGAAATGGGGGGTTAACACCTCTGGAGGTGAGCCGCAGGCAGTAGGGACGGGGGGCAGCCCTGCGTCTTCTGGAGGGATTGCTCTAAGGTGTATTCCATACAGTTCTTCAGAGAGTCCCTGGTGAGAAGCCCGTTGTCCATAGGAATTGACTCCTTAACACACTCTGTATTGATGTTCTTCCCTTCCCTTTCTTTTTTCTTTTCTTTTCTTTTCTTTTCTTTTCTTTTCTTTTTGGGGTACTGGGGATTGAACCCAAAGGCATTCTACCTTCAACTTATACCCCCAGCCCGATTTTATGTCTTATTTAGAAACAGGGTCTTGCTAAGTTGCCAGGGCTGGCTTCGAACCTGCGATCTTCCTGTCTCAGCCTCCCAAGTACTGGGATTACAAGTGTGCGCCACCACGCCTGGCTCTTCCCTTCCTTATTCTTACTGTTCTCTCACTTCTGCTTCCTTCAATTGCCTCCCAAATCAACTATAGGCATCATGATTTTCTTAAGGTTTGCTTCCAGGAAAACTCATTGAAGACACCCCTCATCTCTGCTCCCAACACACCGCCCAAGACACGTGACAGGGCTCCTCTGTGGGATGTGCGTGACCGCCACTGCCCTGAGCTCTCTTCACTCCAGCCTCTCCATGACCTTAGCCTTTCTCCCAACACCTCCGAGAAGCCATCTGGACTCGGGAAGAAGGAGCCAAAAAGAAAAGATCGATACGGTTGACTTCAGACGATATTTTAAATTCCCCATGTCCTGGTGCCGGGTGTGGGAGGTGAGGGCAGGGGTAGCAGGGGGGGACCCCAGGCCTCCAGCTTGAGATGGGGAGTGGGAACGACGTCATTAGAGCAGAGCAGACCGGGGACATGTTTGTGGCGCCTGAGGATATCCTAGTATAGTTTCATTGGATGTTGGTTATTGGTTTCTGGAACTCTGGAGATAGAGATTTCAAAGACATCAAGCTGTGAGCGATATGCAAAGTCATGGGCACGGCTGAGATCACCCAAGGTCACTGTGTAGAGTAGAAGAGTTTAAAAGTCATTGTTTTAAAACTTATACACAGTGACTTCTTTTTTTATTTTTTATTATTTTTCATTTTTTTTGGCGGTACCAGGGATTGAACCCAAGGGCATTCTATTTCTGGGCTACACCCCCCAGTCCTATTTTTTATTCTTTATTCTGAAACAGGGGCTCACTAAGTTGCGGAGGGCCTCACTAAGTAGCCGAGGCTGTCCATGAACCCGGATCCTCTGGTCTCAGCCTTCCAAGTACTGTGATTACAAGCGTAATCACAGTAATCACTGTGATCACCACGTCCGGCTCACAGTGACTTCTGAAAACTGGGATTTTAGTGGTAGTTGAATGAAGGAACTTTTATTTTAACTTTAAATGCTTTCAGTTTGTTTCAGGGGAGATATATATACACACACACATATACATATACATCTCCCCCAGCCTGGAGGGAAGGTTTGTTCCATCCTCCTGACATTAATTATGCCAGGCCTGGCCAGCACCGGGGACATCAAATGCCATGGTGTTTGTTTAAGGGCAGCAAAGAGTGTTTATTTGTTCTATATAGTCACCACCTACAGTTGACAAGTCCCTGTGGGCTGCTTCGGAGGGCGGTTCCCCAAGATAGGCATCAGCCTGCTCTCCTACTGAAGACTACCATCTATAAAACTCAGGGCGAGGCACCAGCTCCACCAATAACTCTGTTCCCCAAGAACTCCCAAAGTCTGAGGAAAGAGACCTCGTGTGGGTCCTCGTAGGGAGGTGGAGCCAGGACACAAAAGTGGAGGCGATGGGGGCAGAGTGGGAATACTACAGGGACAACTCCCAGATGTGGGTCTTGGCCAAAATACCCCCTTTGTGAGCCTCATTTTCCTTATCTGTAAAATGGAAATAATTATACATACTTTTCGGCCTCTTTGAGCAAAATCCTAAGGGATAACATATTTAAGATTTTCGTGTAGATTATAATGTGCTGGACACACTGACAGGGAGTTGTTATTATTACCCTCACAGTTGTCACCAGCAACGGCTTCTTCCCAAGCACAAAGATACGTAAAGTCTGAGAGAGAATGACTCTGATGTCACCCATCTACGAATCCCAATTTTCTGTCCATTGTGAACCATCTTCTTGATTTATCATCTTTATCTGAGAACTACTGATTCTGTCTTGACTTAAAACTTTAATGGTTTTCTTAAAACTTTATTGAGATACAATTAACACATAATAGAATGCAGATCTTAAGTGCTCAGTTTGATGAGTTTTGATAATGATATACAACCAATGTAGTTATCACCCAAATCAAGATGTAGAATATTTCCATCTTCTCCAAAAAGTAAGATGTTTTAAAATTTTTCCAATTTTTTTTAATTGTGATAAAATTCACAGAGCATAAAATTTACCATTTTAACCATTTTTAAACACACAGTTCAGTGATATTAAACACATTCATAGTGGTGCATCCATCATTGCCATGTGTCTCCAGATCTCTTTTCAAAAATCTTGCAAAACCAAAACTCTGTATTCCCTCACCAGTAATTCCCCATCCCCCCTCCCTGCCAGTCCCTGGCTACCACCATCCAACTTTCTGTGAATTTGACTAATTTCCTTATATAAACAGAATCATTCTATAGCTATTTTCTTTATTTTCTACCATGAAGATTATATTTAACATCCTAAAGTTACAGCACTCTGATTTGAATTTATGCCATCTTAACTTCAATAACATACAAAAACTCTGCTACTGTGTGGCTCCATCTCCACCCTTTCCGTTGTTGATGTCAGAAAATTACATCTTTATACATTACATGTTCAACAACATAAACTAATAATGCATTTCAATAACATTATCTCTTAAAATATATAAAACAAAATGTATAGTTACAAACTACAATTATAATACTAACTTTCAAGCTAATAATTGCTTTATTAAATTTATTAGTCTCTTAGATCATGTTGAAAATAAAAAATAAAGTTACCATTGTTACCATAGTACTAGCTTTTATAATTGCCTGTGTGTTTACCTTTACAGAGCTCTTTCTTCATATAGCTTTGAATTACTATCTAGTGAGATTTCATTTCAACTAGGACTGGTCCAGGGATAATAAACTCCTTCAGGTTTTGTTTATCTGGAAACGTCTTAATTTCTACCTCACTTTTGCTAGATAGAAGATTCTTTTGATTGACAGGGGTTTTTTTGTTTGTGGTTTTGTTTTTAGTACTTGTAATATATCAGTCCACTGCCTTCTGGCCTCCAAAGTTGATGGTAAATTTTCTGATAATGTTATTAAGATTCTCTTGTACACGACGAGTTGCTTATCTCTTGCTGTTTTTAAGACTTTTCTGTCTTTGACTTCTGAGAGTTTGATTAAAATGTAACATGTAGATCTCTTTGAATTCCTACCTGGAGTTAATTGACTTCCTTGGATGTTTATATTCATGTCTTTCATCAAATTTGAGAAGTTTTAGCCGGGCATGGTGGCGCACACTTGTAATCCCAGTACTTTGGGAGGCGGAGACCAGAGGATCCGGGTTCGTTGGCCAGCCTCAGCTCTCTCTCTCTCTCTCTCTCCCTCCCCCTGTCTCTCTCTCTCTCTCTCTCTCTCTCTCTCTACTTAGTGAGGCCCTCTGCAACTTCGTGA
>PVJS01055514.1:0-12633 GCA_004027185.1 Glis glis
GGGCGTTCTACCTCCACGCTACGCCCCCGGCCCTACTTTTTATACTTTATTTTGAAACCGGGTCTCACGAAGTTGCGGAGGGCCTCACTAAGGAGAGAGAGAGAGAGAGAGAGAGAGAGAGAGAGAGAGAGAGAGCTGAGGCTGGCCACAAACCCGGATCCTCCGGTCTCTGCCTCCCAAAGTACTGGGATTATAAGCGTGCGCCACCACACCCGGCTTAAACCCTGGTTTTTTAAAGCAACTCTACGTGGTGGCTGAAAGACAAGTTGGTCCTGTTCCCATTAAAAAAAAAGATATGGACCTTTAGGGGAAATAGTTAAAAACAAAACCCAGTAAAACCCCAACTTGTGGTGCTCAGGCATATCACACAGGACACTTATGAGACGGGCCACTGCTCCTAAAGATCCTGTATCTGAAGTTAACACCTGTAGTCAGTAAATTAAAAGGACCATCAGGACCTGAGATTTTATCTTGTAAAAGTAAACTTTTTAGCTTTGTAAAGGTAAACTTATCTTCATGAAGGTAAAAATCTCAGGTCCTGAAATTAAGTATTTTATGGAGAGACACCTAGAGACTGTGGAAATAGCCTGTTTCTCATCATAGTTTTGCGCACTGATTTTAGCATCTATTGATGTTGCTACCCTACAACAGTTATTGCAGTGTTACCCAAGAATGACTCCGTATTTCTAGCATTCATTTGTGTGTGCGTGGGATGGGGGATTGAACCCAGGGGCATTCTACCTCCAAGCTACACCCCCAGCCCTTTTTAAATTTTTTGTTTTGAAACGGGGTCTTGCAAGGTTGTGGAAAGTCTCGCTAAGTTGCTAAGGCTGGTCTCAAACCTGTGAACCTCCTGTCTCAGCCTCCCAAGTACTAGGATTATAGGTGTGTACCACCACACCTACCTCTACCATTCTTTTTTTTTTTTTTGCGGTACCGGGGATTGAACCCAGGGGCCCTCTACCTCCGCGCTACACCCCCAGCCCTATTTTTTTTATACTTTATTTTGAAACAGGGTCTCACTAAGTCGCAGAGGGCATCACTAAGTAGCTGAGGCTGGCCGCGAACCCAGATCCTCCGGTCTCAGCTTCCCAAGTACTGGGATTACAAGTGTGCGCCCCCACACCCAGCTTCTGATTTCTATTTCTCTAAGGAAATACCTTAGATGTCAGTTGGAACTGTCACTTGGTAACCGACTACCAGCATACAGACTGACGATCTGTCTTTCTGCCTTGGATCCATACCATGGTAACTGTGCAGGACGGCATGTGATTCAGTCTACTCATTAGAATGTTTGCCTTCAACACACTCCTCCGTATCTTTTCTAGCAGCTGCCTGCCCTTATATAAAGGAAACATGCTTTTTTTCCCCCTCTGAAATTCTCTACAATGAGTATTATTTTTGCCATCAGAGAAAAAAAGCCAAAGCTATTAAAACAACAAGCTCATCTGTTAAAGCAGAAGTCATCACCCGCCCTTGAATGATTGTGATCCCACTCCTCCTTCCTCCTTCTCCTGAGGGATGTTTCATGTTGACAGGCTCCAGAATCAACTTTTAAAGCACCTTACTGAAAAAATCATCCTAGCATGATTTTTTTCAATAAGGTGCTTATTTGTACCTACAGATTAGCCATTTACTATTGTGTAAGCAGGCAAAAAAGACAGTCATCCCCAATCCCTTAGCAGGTAGCAGAAAATGTGAGGTCACTATTGTGCTGGTTTTGGGGGAACTTGACAAAGAAGTGAGAGGAAGGAATTGAGCTCTAATGGGGGTGAAGATGTCAATGTCTCTCACTGAATTTAAACACAATGAAGGACGGGACAACTCCGGAAGGGAAGCACTTAAGATAAGTGAAATGTATTGTCAGCCCAGGGTTACAGTATTTGGAAGCTAGATACAAAATACCAAGTTATGAAAGCCATTGAGAGATGTCAAAATTGAGAAATAATAGCTAGAAAGTTGTTTTTGCCAGTAGAGAGCATAGATTTATTTCAGTAAATTGAAAAGACTGGAAATAGCCAAAAGGATTGTTAGCTTAGTGGAATCTTCCACTGAATTTCCCCAGGAAGAGTGTCAGCTGCCCTGTTTCTCATAGGATGTTAGTAAACCCAAAGGTGTGTGGACAGTGGAGAGGAAAGAGGATAAGGAGGAAGAGAGAAAGGAGATGGATGATGTTAATTTTGTAAAATCCCACGGGATACAGGAAAGACTTAAGGGAGATAAATGTTGAAAACAGAGGTGGCCCCTCTGGAAACAGATTTGTCAGAGATCTAAGGGACTCCGGTCAGCGGCACCAGAATCTAGAGGACAGAGGAGACACATCCAAATTTATGGTGAATAAATTAGTAAAAAGAAAAGCAAGTCTCCTCTGCAGAGTAGAGGGCGTTCCTTTGTGTAGGACACCTGGAAAAAAAATGCTAGAAAAGAAAATAAGACTTATTTGAGCATCAACTACAGCTTTTTAGGCCTTTGTTTTTTTGCCTAGGAATTATTTAACTCCAGGACACTAGAGCAACACAAATGAACCTAGGACACCCTCTGCCCACAGCGAAGACTGAAGGTTTTCAGAAATGGTGGCAAATCCTTCTGGGGTTCCTCCTCTGCCTGTAAATCTGCAGTAGCTGACATCCATGGTTGCCTGCCCACAAGCAGTTCCCTGTTCAGTCTCTTCTAAAGAACCTTGAATTTATCCAGGTGTGGTGACACATGCCTGTAATCCCAGTGCTTGGGAGACTGAGACAGGAGGATTGCAGGTTAGAGGCCAGTCTCAGCACTTAGCTGAGACCCTCAACAACTTAGTGAGACCCTGTTTCAGAATAAAAGATTTTAAAAAGGGCTGGGGTGTAGCTTGGAGGTAGAATGCCCCCATGATTGAGTCCCCAGTTCAAACAAAAAGAACCTTGAGGCCGGGCGTGGTGGCGCACGCTTGTAATCCCAGTACTTTGGGAGGCGGAGACCAGAGGATCCGGGTTCGCAGCTACCCTCAGCTCTCTCTCTCTCTCTCTCTCTCTACTTAGTGAGACCCCCGCAACTTCATGAGACCCGGTTTCAAAATAAAGTATACAAAATAGGGCCGGGGGTGTAGCGTGGAGGTAGAACGCCCCTGCGTTCAATCCCTGGTACTGAAAAAAAAAAAAGAACCTTGAATTTTTCTAGTATCCACACTTTTCCAAGAAACCATGGACACTAAGGAATGCCACTCCCGTTCTCATTTCCATGCGTCTAAGTTTGCTTGTTTTAACCCAAAGGTGACCATTTTATTTTCTTTGTCTGAGATTGGCTTAGGAAGAGCAGGTTTTCTTTTTTCTTTTCTTTTCTTTTTTTTAAATGGTACTGGGGATTGAATCCAGGGCTGTTTAACCTCTGAGCTATACCCCCAGTCTTGCTAAATTGCTATGGATGGCCTCAAACCTGCAATCCTCCTGTCTTGGCCTCCTAAGCATTGGGATTACAGGTATGTACCACCACACCTGGCAGAAAGAACAGTTTTGGCCAGCAGGGCATGAGGGAAACCAGTAGGGGAGGCTTCTGGGAAAGGTTTCTTAGCTTTTTAAAAAGAGACAGAAAGTGTGTGGTAGGTAGTATGTACCTGTTATCTCAGTTATTACAGAAGCTGAGGCGGGAGGATCATGAGTTCAAAGCCAGCCTAGGCCAACATAGCAAGACCCTGTCCAATAAATAAATAAATAAATAAATAAATAAATAAATAAATAAATGGGACAAGAGAAAAAGTCTCAAGAGTATGAAGATATAATTCTTGAACCTGCTGCTACAGCCATTTTTTAACCATGAGGAAAGCTAACTGACATGCTGGTGCTGTGGTCAGAATGGTTGTGTTCCCATCTCCCAAATTCACATGTTGAAATCCTACAGCTGGGCATGGTGATGCACACTTGTAATCCCAGTACTTGGGAGGCTGAGACCAGAGGATCCGAGTTCGCCGCCAGCCTCAGCTACTTAGTGAAGCCCTCTGCAAATTAGTGAGACCCTGTTTCAAAATAAAGAAAAAAAATAGGGCTGGGAGTATGGCCCGCAGGTAGAATGCCCTAGGGTTCAACCCCTAGTACTGAAAACAAAAACAAAAACAAAAAACAAAAACAAAAAAGAAATCCTATGTCGAGGATGATAGGAGGTGGGGCCTTTGAATGGCGATCAGATCATGAGGTCAGAGCCTTCACGAAAGAGATGGTGCATTTATAAAATAGGCCCCAAAGAGATCCCTGCCCCTTCCACCATGTGAGGACCCACAAGAGGACACTGCCTACAAAGCAGAAAGTGGGCTCCATCGGACACCACCACCGCCAGTGCCTTGATCTTGGACCACCCGGCTTCCGGCACTGTGAAGAATAAACTGCTATTGTTTATAAGCAGTACATGATATTTTGTTGTGGCAACTGACATAGACTAAGACACTCAAGATGCAAGAGCAAAAGAAAGAACTTTGGTTCCTTTTTGTGTGTGTGTGTGGTACCGGGGATTGAACCCAGGGAGATTCTACCTCTGAGCTACATCCCCGGCCCTATTTTTTATCCTTTATTTTGAAACCAGGTCTCACGAAGTTGTGGAGGGCCTCACTAAGTAGCTGAGGCTGGCCACGAACCCGGATCCTCCAGTCTCTGCCTCCCAAGTACTGGGATTACAAGCGTGCACCACCACGCCCCGCTAGAACTTGGGTTCTTGATGATGTTGCCAAGGTGCTGAAATGAACCACCCTGGGACTCTATACTACCTTGGAACATCTTGTTATGTGAGATAATAAATCCACTATCTGTTCCAGCCTGTCTGAGTTGAGTATTCCATCACCCAGCTCCTACATGTTTCATTTTCTTATCTTAGGAAATTTTCAATATGCCAGCAATCAAACCCTCGCTTCAGTGTGGATTCTGAGTGATAATAAAGCCCGTCTCCCTTTCACTCTGAGGGTGGGGGGGGGGGATCTCCTGCAGAGGGCAGACTGTGCCGCTCCTAGAATATCAATATCTCCAAGCAGAAACAGGGAGCTTCTAAGGTAACTAGGAGCAAAGGCAGTCTTTGCAGGCTCTGTCAACAATGTAATAGCTAAAAATGCTTGTAGGCGCAGAGGATTAATATATGGGACAACCTAAAAATTTGTAGGCTCAGATTGGGGCTGAGTCTGCCCCCATACCTTCTTGCAGTGCTTTGGTATCTTCAGGATCCCCAGATGCAGTAAAATAAAGGGTTAGTACAGCTGACTTAGGTGCTCAAACCCTGCACATTCCACAGGAAGGACTGGCCTTTTGCTGGATTCTAGGAGAGGACCTCTGAGCCCATGGCCTAGCCTTTCCGATGAGTGTCCCTGTATAACTGAGATCTTTTAGAACTGGGCCATGGCAGATAATCTGTGCTCCAGTGCGATTTATGATGAAGGCTGTTTTTTATTTTTTTTATTGCCTGGGGTCTGGGATGTGCTGTGTCAGTTTGACCTACAGAGGCATGTTGACCGAGCGGGGAAGCCACTCAGGTACTCCATGGCCGTCTGCCTAACCTTCAGTAACCCTGGACACCGAGGCTCCCCTGGCTGGCAGTGATCCCAAGGCGTTGCTGGGGGAATTAAGCGTTAACTGCAGAACTCCCCCGAGAGAGGACAGCTGGAGGCTGGAGGCTGGAGGCTGGTGCAGGTTACCTTTTCCTTTTTTTATTGCTTCCTTTGATGGACTGTTCCTTCGAAGCGTTTTAGTTCAACATGGTCCCACTCATTTATTTATGCTTTTGCTACCTGTGCTTTAAGTATCATAAAAAATAAACTCATTGCTAAGACCAACATCAACACACTTTCTTCCCATGTTTTCTTCGAGTTGTTTTACAGTTTCAAGTATTACATGGAAGTCTTTAGCACATTTAGAGTTCATTTCTGAATCTGGCATAAGATAAGGGTCTAGTATCATGCTTTTGTGTGTAGATATTAGGTTCTCCCAACACTACTGAAGAGATGGTTCTTTTCCCACTGTATTTTCTTGGTGCCCTTGTCAGAGAATAGCTGACCGTACATGGGATCGATGGGTAGATTTATTTCTGGCTCTTTTCTGTCCCATTGATCTAGGTTTTCATGTCCGCACCATGCTCTTTTCATTACTATATATTTGTAACAGATTTTGAAATCAGGAATTGTGATGTCTTCAGCTTTTTTTCTTCTTCCTCACGTTTTTTTAATTTTATATTTGGGGTCCTTTGTGGTTCCACACAAATGTGAGGCTTGATTTTTTTTCTATTTAAAAACTAAACAAACCATTGGAGCTGGGCATGGTGGTTCATGCCTGTAATCCCAGAATTTGGGAAGCTGAGACAGGAGGATTGCAGGTTTGAGGCTAGCCTCAGCAACTTAGCGAGAGACTGTTTCAAAACAAAAAAATAAAAAGGGCTGGGGGCATAGCTTGGAGGTAGAATGCTCCTGGGTTCAATCCTCTGTACCAAATAAAACAAAAGCAAAAACCCACTGGGGTCTCCATACTGATTCCATTGACTTTGTAGATTGCTTTGAGTTGTATAGATATTTTTAGCAATATGAATTCTTCCAATCCAGGAACAGACTACATTTCCATTCATTTATGTCTTCTTTAATTTCTTTCATCAATATTTTATAGTTTTTAGTGTATAGATCTTTTAACTCCTTGATTAAATTTATTTCTAAGCATTTCTCTTTTTTTGGACACTATTGTAAATGTGATTGTTTTCCTAATTTTCTTTTCCTATATATAAGATGATGTCATCAACAAATAGAGACAATTTGAATTCTTTCTTTCTGATTTGGATGCCCTTCCTGTCCTTCCTTCCCTCACTTTCTTTCTTTCTTTTTTTTTTTCTTTTCTCTTTTTTTTTTTTTTTGTGTGGGTGTGTGATGCTGGGGATTGAATCCAGGGGCGTTTTACCGCTGACCTATCCCCCCAGCCCTATTTTATTTTTTATTTTGAAACAGGGTCTCACTAAGATGCTGAGGGTCTCTCTAAATTGTTGAGGCTGGCTGTGAACTTGTGATCCTCCAGTCTCAGCCTCCCAAATCCTGGGATTACAAGCATGCACCGCCATGCCTGGCTTCTTTCTTTCTTTTACCTAATTCCTGTGGCTAGGATTGCTAGTACTATGTTGAACAGAAGCAGCAAGAGTAAGGACCATTACTTTGTTCTTGATCTTAGAAGAAAAGTTTTCAGTCTTTCACCACCGAGTGTGATGTTAGCTGTGGGCTTATCATACATGGCCTTTATTATGTTGAGGTACATTCTTTTCTAATTTTTGAAAACTTTTGCCGGGCGTGGTGGCGCACGCTTGTAATCCCAGTACTTGGGAGGCTGAGACAGGAAGATCCAGGTTCACGGCCAGCCTCAGCTACTTAGTGAGGCGCTCTGCAACTTAGTGAGACCCTGTTTCAAAATAAAGAATAAAACAAAAATAGGGCTGGGGTTGGAGCTCGGAGGTAGAATGCCCTGGGTTCAATCCCCAGCACCAAAAAAAAAAAACAACTTTTATCATGAAAGTATGTTGAATTTTGTGAAATGTTTTTCTGCATCTGTGGAGATGATCACATGATTTTATCCCTCATTCTGTTAATGTGATGTATCACATTTTTAAATTTGCATATGTTGAACATCTTTGCATCCCAGGGATAAGTCCCACTTGTTCATGATGTGTGATCCTTTTAATGTGCTATTGAATTAGGTTCACTAGTACTTTGTTAAGGACTTTTTATCCATGTTCATCAGAGATATCGGCCTGTAATTTTCTTTTCTTATGGTGTCGTCATATAGCTTTGGCATGAGAGTAATTCTGGACCGGTCAAATGAGTTTGAAAACATTCTTTCCTCTTCATTTTTTTTTTTTTTTTTAAGTTTGAGGACTAGTGTTAGCTCTTCTTTAAATGCTCAGTAGGATTCACCTGTGAAACTGTCTTGCCCCAGGGTTTTCTTTGGTGGGAGGTTTTGATTGCCGATTCAATCTCTTACTCAATTATTGTCACTCCTATTGTTCATAGTTTTCATTTCTTCATGACTCAGTCTTGGTAGGTTGTATTTCTCTCAAGAGTGTCTTCTGGCCGGGCCTGGTGGCGCACACTTGTAATCCCAGTACTTGGGAGGTGGAGACCGGAGGATCCGGGTTCGCGGCCAGCCTCAGCTACTTAGTGAGGCCCTCCGCAACTTCGTGAGACCCGGTTTCAAAATAAAGTATTAAAAAATAGGGCCAAGGGTGTAGCTCGGAGGTAGAATGCCTCTGGGTTCAATACCTGGTACCAGTACCGCAAAAAATAAAAGTGTCTTCTGGGTTATCTAATTTTAGTAGTTTCTTCTAGGTCACTGGGTGGGTCCTTGAGTAGACAGGATTAGCCCTTTCTTTTATTTTCTTTTTTTTTTGGGAATCGGGGATTGAACCCAGGGGCATTCTACCTCCGCGCTACACCCCCGGCCCTATTTTTTTTTATACTTTATTTTGAAACCGGGTCTCACGAAGTTGCAGAGGGCCTCACTAAGTAGCTGAGGCTGGCGGCGAACCCGGATCCTCCGGTCTCCACCTCCCAAGTACTGGGATTACAAGCGTGCGCCACCACGCCCGGCTCCTTTCTTTTATTTTCAAACCAGGGTTTTCAGTCCTCCTGGCAGGAAGAGTTTTGACAGCTTTTGTTGTAGCAACTTCAATTTACATATATATCACATCATGCAGATGTCACTCTATCTATATTTCCCTCCCACACTTAATGTTCACTTACATACTACATACCATACACACACTATACCACATACATATTATAGATAGCATACTTCATCCATATAGTACCCTCTCCACCAAGCTCACATAAATACATTATACACCTGGCACATTATACCACACACACCATCGCATACACACATATACCCTTATATCAAATATACAAATGAAGCCGGGCGTGGTGGCGCACGCTTGTAATCCCAGTACTTGGGAGGCTGAGACCAGAGGATCCGGGTTCGCGGCCAGCCTCAGCTACTTAGTGAAGCCCTCTGCAACTTCGTAAGACCCTGTTTCAAAATAAAGAACAAAAAATAGGGCTGGGGGTGTACCTCGGAGGTAGAATGCCCCTGGGTTCAATCCCCAGTACCACACACAAAAAAAAACCCCCCCACACACAAATGTACACACAGCATAATACACCACACATATATGAATACTATATACACATGCACAAAACAAGCACAAGGCTTAACTATTCACATACTACACATACCATACATACATTTCCATTCATACCAATTACGCATGTGCACGCACATGCGTGCGTGCACACACACACACACACACACATGCACAATCTGGCCACCAGCTACTTTTCCAACCTTATTTCCAATCCTCTCTCCCTTTTTTTACTGTACTTCATCTTCACCTTTTTCCTTGTCATATCTCGAACACATCAAAATACTCTTCCTTAAGGCGTCTGCATTTATAGTCCCTGTGCCTGAGCTTGTCTTTCCCTGATATGCACCTGGAGTACTCCTCGTCTCTTAGCCTTTTCCTGGCCACACATAATAGCACCCAGATCACTCACTCTCTGTGACTGCCAGCTCTTCCCCATCATTCTCCTGACTGGCTTTAGTTACCTATACTCTGAGTGCCAACCAAAAGATATAAATGGTCCTTAGAAATCACCTATTCTAGTCTAACATCCTCATTTTGCAGACAATGAGAATCTCAAAAGGAAAAGGAACTTGTCCAAGGTTACAGAAATCACTCATGCATCCATTTAGCAAATATTTAATAAGCACCTACTATATGTTAGGTACTACTCTAGGTGCTAAGTATAACAGAGGTACAATAAGGGCAAGGACTTTGAATTTGTGAAACATTTTATTCAGGGAGACATAATAAAAATACATACAGTGTAATATCAAGCAATGATTAATAGCATAAAACAAAAACCCAGGGAGCCAGAAATAAGTAACGGTTAGGAATAGTTGAGAAACACTATCCCAAAGTCACATGGAGATATAGACTGTTAGAAATTCTCCAGGTGTTAAAATATCTGTTTATTCAAGATGGCAGTCAAGTGGCAGACTAGCATGTAAATGCAGAAGATTCAGTAAGGGAGTCATTTGGACTTGAAAAGGAGGCACAGTTTCTGAATCTAGGGTCAAGGAAAGGATGATATAAAAGACCCTTATATGTTGTGATAAACTTGATGGCAGCAATAACTGTAGTTAATTAAGACAGTGATGAAACATGCACCAAACCCCCTCAAGGCACTGTGCACAACGCACTGTCATGGAGTTTAAATATTCTGGTTAATGTCGGTTACTGACAGTGGCTAGAGTAAATTTAAAATCCAGCAACACATAGGATCTTCTGAAAAGTAATGAACATTCTAAAAATGGGAGCCACATGACTGAAAGTTAGGAAGCCCAAAGCACTCATGTACAAGGCAAGACCAAAATCAGGCTCCCCATCTAGGAGTGTCCCAATCTCTATTTATTCTGGAAAGATAAAAGTCTACTGGTCCCATCATGAGATGAAGCCAAGCGATAAAGGCCGAAAACAGCAGATGTGATCTGAGAAAAAAGAGAAATCAAGAGGCGCCATCTCCCGAGAAAACCCACCCACCAGGATCTCAAAGCCCCCTTCATCTTCTCAAGGTCACAGTGCTGTCCAAGAAGTAGGCATCAAATGGAAATGTCCGAGGATGTAGTGTGTGTGTGCGTGCGTGTATGTGCGTGCGTGTGTGTGTGTGTGTAAGAGAAAGAGAGAGAGAGAAGAGCAGACATGTTCTAGAGTCATCCCTACATGTTTAATAGTTTTTTTCTTTCTGCCATGTTTGGTACAATTGACCCAACTCATTATCTTTTCAAGAAAATGATTCTTTTAGGAACGCTAACCTGGGCTTTTTTTGTTATGTGGCTTCTCAGATCATCAGAACCATTCACAGGCAATTTTTTCAACAAAATTGACCATTTGCACATAAATAATAATGCTCTCCTCAGTGACAAGTTCGAGAGATTCTGAATAAAGCTTCAAGTCTCTAAAATGGCTCAAATCTCTCAGATTCAAGGTAAACATCTCTGGAAACAATGTAGATTTGGGGACTATATAGCCCTTGTGAATTTTAAGAATTAAAACAATTCCTTTTTTGAAAGACAAAAGAGTTTAGTTAAATGTTTAGGAATTAGTATAGGAACATATTTGAAACACTTACATAGGAATCTCTCTAATAAAATTCTTTTAGGCCTTATTTTATATATCTTAAATATTTTATTTCTCATAATACATATATCATTTTTGCAAAGGATTGTTTTGGATTTGTTGATGATTCCAATTCTGTTCATTATTATATTTGAAGAAATATATTGAACATGATTAAATAAGAAGCTAAATTATGCACATTTAATCAAAATACGTCATCATTTTTTAAATATGAAGGGAATAAAATGAAATTAAGGCTATTTATACCCTTTTGTAGGAATTTTTTTTTTTTGCGGTGCTAGGGATTGAACCCAGGGGCATTCTACCTCCAAGCTACACCCCCAGCACTATTTTTTATTCTTTATTTTGAAACAGGGTCTCACTAAGTTGCGGAGGGCCTCACTAAGTAGCTGAGGCTGGCCGTGAACCTGGATCCTCCTGTCTCAGCCTCCCAAGTACTGGGATTACAAGTGTGCGCCACCACGCCTGGTTGGGAATTTTTATATTAGGCTTTGTCATCAGTACCATAATCTTTTACATGTTGGAGAACAGAGAGCCAATAAGACATCTCTAAAAGTAATCTTACTTAGATTAGTTAAATTAATAGATATCTTACTTCCCAATAATTAGAGTAATTGAGAGTGCTACATGATTAGCAAAATGATTTAACCATGAGTACTCTTTTTTGTTTTTTTTGTGGTACTGGGGATGGAACCCAGGGATATTCTACCTGTGAGCTACATCCCCAGCCTTATTTTATTCTTTTATTTGGAAACAGGGTCTCACTAAGTTGCAGAGGCTGGCGATGAACCTGAGATCCTCCTGTCTCAGCCTCCCAAGTACTGCAATTACAAGTGTGAGCCACCACCCCTGGCTTTACCATGAGTACTTCCAATAAGCAAAACAACTTATTTTTTACGTAGAAAAGTTATTATTACTTATATTTTATAGATGAAAAGAGTGATCCATAGAGAACTTGAGAGAGTTTCCCAAGGTTACATGGCAAGAAAATGATAAGTGCACATCTAGAGTCCACTAACCCTTACCATAATGACCTTTCTATACCATACTTCCCTTGCGGGATCGTGACTTATCTTGTAATATTGATAGCACTTAAAGATTTGCTTCATATTATTTCAGTGTTGCTTAGATGCTCAAAATGGAACTTAAAATTTGTCAGCAGCATCATTTAAAATTTAGAAGGTTCAGGCCGGGCGTGGTGGCGCACGCTTGTAATCCCAGTACTTTGGGAGGCGGAGACCGGAGGATCCCGGTTCGCGGCCAGCCTCAGCTCTCTCTCTCTCTCTCTCTCTCCCTGTCTCTCTCTCTCTCTCTCTCTCTCTCTCTCTCTCTCTACTTAAGTGAGGCCCTCCGCAACTTCGTGAGACCCGGTTTCAAAATAAAGTATAAAAAATAGGGCCGGGGACGTAGCGCGGAGGTAGAAAGCCCCTGGGTTCAATCCCCGGTACTGCAAAAAAAAAAAAA